>JARDVY010000165.1:252500-302171 GCA_029030555.1 Ornithoptera alexandrae | reverse complement strand
ATATGCCATTTTTTCCCTCTCACCTTTTCCGTAGAGTCCCTCCCCCTCCCATATTTCAAAGGCGTAAGTATAGGTATCACCTAATCTATGGGCGCTGTACGGAAAAAATTGAAATACCTACAAAAGTTGCTCCTTGATACCTAGGTAATGCATATTATAATTTTCCCTCATAAAAATCAATTTCGGAGCGACCCCTACCCCTTAAATTTGGAACATTAGAAGGGAGTAGGGCTCCCCCCCGTGTGACATAAACGAATGTATTATTGCAGGACGCGGACCGGTTTGCGAACGGGCCGCGCCAACATGGCGGACGCGTTTGCCGCCAAAATCAGCTGTTAGCGGCGCTCCGCGGGAGTCGTGTGACGGGGGGCGGCGGGCGGCGGGTAGTGTATACTCACGCAAACCTGCACTTGTTGAAAGCTGAGAAAGAAACAAAAACAATGTCTATTGTCAAACAAACAAGGGGTTTGGATAGACAATGGCAGTGGTTGGTGTGCGCGCCGTGACGTACGGCGGCCGTTTTGGCGGGAATCAGCTGTGCGCCGCGAGCGCGCTACACGGCACCTCCGCACCACGAGACTCTATTCTCGCAGACCCTCTAAATACCACCGCAACGCAGGCGGCTGCAGTAGGCGTTCCAGTGCCAGCGATACAAATCTCTGGCAACAGAGACACCACCGGCAGTAATAGCTATTGACCCTTCAAACCGGATTCATTAACGTAATTAGTAAATTTTATATTATTATATGACAGTCGTGTTATCGTTTACTTATCATCCGTATCAATATAGTTGGTCCGGTCTGCCTGTTGCTGCTGGTACTCGCTAGCGATGCGCGAGCGACGCCGCGCGCCCCGCGTACAGTGGTGCGGGGGCGCGTCAGCCGGCGGATCAGCTGACCGGAGCGGTTTTTTTCTCCATTCGGCCATTATTACGGCAGAACAGGTTCCCGCCTTTTATCGCGCCGCATTCCTTTATTTTGGTGCTGTTTCTGGGAACGGGGGCTGTGGGGGAGGCGGGCGGTATTTTTTGTTTTTTTTCTCCGATACGACCTTTGAGGCTGCAGGTAGACCCGAGCGCACAATGGTTCCAAATCCACGGACCCGGACCCTCGGTGCCGGATGGCGCCTCCAATTGAGTGTCCGGCGATCGCCGCATGTCCACAGCCGGTGCTGTGCAGACATTACTGTGATCCGGTTTGAAGGACCAATAGCTATTACTGCGGATAGTGTCTGTTGCTACATAACGTCTAGGTAGGTACCACCGCAGCGCCTATTGCAGGCTACAAACAATACTGTGCGAATATTACTGTTCCGGTTTGAAGGGCGCTGTAGGTAGTGTGATTACTATAATAACGGAACTCAATATCTTATGTATGCCTTATGTGGTCCAGTGTATGACTAGCGCTATGTATGTTATGGGCGGGCGTGTCACTTAGAATCAAGTGAACGTCACCCTCGTCAAGTCGTTTTGTTGTAAGTATTAAAAAAAATCTAGAAGTTCATCATCATGAGGCGTTCACCTGATTGTAAGTGATACGCTCGCCCAAAAACGTTGAAGCTTCGTTACCAAAGTTACATTAACCACAGCGCCCTTCAAACCGGATCACAGCAATGTCCGCACAGTACTGTGTGTCGGCTGCAACAGGCGCTGCGGCGGTACCTAGACGGTCTGCGGCAACAGAGACACTACCACCAGTAATAGCTATAACGTCCTTCAAACCGGATCACAGCAATGTCCGCACAGTACTGTGTGTCGGCTGCAATAGGCGCTGCGGCGGTACCTAGACGGTCTGCGGCAACAGAGACACTACCACCAGTAATAGCTATAACGTCCTTCAAACCGGATCACAGCAATGTCCGCACAGTACTGTGTGTCGGCTGCAATAGGCGCTGCGGCGGTACCTAGACGGTCTGCGGCAACAGAGACACTACCACCAGTAATAGCTATAACGTCCTTCAAACCGGATCACAACAATGTCCGCACAGTACTGTGTGTCGGCTGCAACAGACGCTGCGGCGGTACCTAGACGGTCTGCGGCAACAGAGACACTACCACCAGTAATAGCTACAGCGCCCTTCAAACCGGATCACAGCAATGTCCGCACAGTACTGTGTGTCGGCTGCAACAGGCGCTGCGGCGGTACCTAGACGGTCTGCGGCTACAGAGACACTACCACCAGTAATAGCTACAGCGCCCTTCAAACCGGATCACAGCAATGTCCGCACAGTACTGTGTGTCGGCTGCAACAGGCGCTGCGGCGGTACCTAGACGGTCTGCGGCTACAGAGACACTACCACCAGTAATAGCTACAGCGCCCTTCAAACCGGATCACAGCAATGTCCGCACAGTACTGTGTGTCGGCTGCAACAGGCGCTGCGGCGGTACCTAGACGGTCTGCGGCTACAGAGACACTACCACCAGTAATAGCTACAGCGCCCTTCAAACCGGATCACAGCAATGTCCGCACAGTACTGTGTGTCGGCTGCAACAGACGCTGCGGCGGTACCTAGACGGTCTGCGGCTACAGAGACACTACCACCAGTAATAGCTACAGCGCCCTTCAAACCGGATCACAGCAATGTCCGCACAGTACTGTGTGTCGGCTGCAACAGGCGCTGCGGCGGTACCTAGACGGTCTCTGGCAACAGAGACACTACTATCAGTGATAGCTACAGCGCCCTTCAAACCGGATCACAGCAATGTCCGCACAGTACTGTGTGTCGGCTGCAACAGACGCTGCGGCGGTACCTAGACGGTCTGCGGCAACAGAGACACTACCACCAGTAATAGCTATAACGTCCTTCAAACCGGATCACAGCAATGTCCGCACAGTACTGTGTGTCGGCTGCAACAGACGCTGCGGCGGTACCTAGACGGTCTCTGGCAACAGAGACACTACCACCAGTAATAGCTATAACGTCCTTCAAACCGGATCACAGCAATGTCCGCACAGTACTGTGTGTCGGCTGCAACAGACGCTGCGGCGGTACCTAGACGGTCTGCGGCAACAGAGACACTACCACCAGTAATAGCTATAACGTCCTTCAAACCGGATCACAGCAATGTCCGCACAGTACTGTGTGTCGGCTGCAACAGACGCTGCGGCGGTACCTAGACGGTCTGCGGCAACAGAGACACTACCACCAGTAATAGCTACAGCGCCCTTCAAACCGGATCACAGCAATGTCCGCACAGTACTGTGTGTCGGCTGCAACAGGCGCTGCGGCGGTACCTAGACGGTCTGCGGCAACAGAGACACTACCACCAGTAATAGCTACAGCGCCCTTCAAACCGGATCACAGCAATGTCCGCACAGTACTGTGTGTCGGCTGCAACAGGCGCTGCGGCGGTACCTAGACGGTCTGCGGCAACAGAGACACTACCACCAGTAATAGCTACAGCGCCCTTCAAACCGGATCACAGCAATGTCCGCACAGTACTGTGTGTCGGCTGCAACAGGCGCTGCGGCGGTACCTAGACGGTCTGCGGCAACAGAGACACTACCACCAGTAATAGCTACAGCGCCCTTCAAACCGGATCACAGCAATGTCCGCACAGTACTGTGTGTCGGCTGCAACAGGCGCTGCGGCGGTACCTAGACGGTCTGCGGCAACAGAGACACTACCACCAGTAATAGCTACAGCGCCCTTCAAACCGGATCACAGCAATGTCCGCACAGTACTGTGTGTCGGCTGCAATAGGCGCTGCGGTGGTACCTAGACGGTCTCCGGCAACAGAGACACTACCACCAGTAACAGCTACAGCGCCCTTCAAACCGGATCACAGCAATGTCCGCACAGTACTGTGTGTCGGCTGCAACAGGCGCTGCGGTGGTACCTAGACGGTCTGCGGCTACAGAGAGACTACCACCAGTAACAGCTACAGCGTCCTTCAAACCGGATCACAGCAATGTCCGCACAGTACTGTGTGCCGGCTGCAACAGGCGCTGCGGTGGTACCTACCTAGACGGTCTCCGGCAACAGAGACACTACCACCAGTAATAGCTACAGCGCCCTTCAAACCGGATCACAGCAATGTCCGCACAGTACTGTGTGCCGGCTGCAACAGGCGCTGCGGTGGTACCTAGACGGTCTCCGGCAACAGAGACACTACCACCAGTGATAGCTACAGCGCCCTTCAAACCGGATCACAACAATGTCCGCACAGTACTGTGTGTCGGCTGCAACAGGCGCTGCGGTGGTACCTAGACGGTCTGCAGCAACAGAGACACTACCACCAGTAACAGCTACAGCGCCCTTCAAACCGGATCACAACAATGTCCGCACAGTACTGTGTGTCGGCTGCAACAGGCGCTGCGGTGGTACCTAGACGGTCTCCGGCAACAGAGACACTACCACCAGTGATAGCTACAGCGCCCTTCAAACCGGATCACAACAATGTCCGCACAGTACTGTGTGTCGGCTGCAACAGGCGCTGCGGTGGTACCTAGACGGTCTGCAGCAACAGAGACACTACCACCAGTAATAGCTACAGCGCCCTTCAAACCGGATCACAACAATGTCCGCACAGTACTGTGTGTCGGCTGCAACAGGCGCTGCGGTGGTACCTAGACGGTCTGCAGCAACAGAGACACTACCACCAGTAATAGCTACAGCGCCCTTCAAACCGGATCACAACAATGTCCGCACAGTACTGTGTGTCGGCTGCAACAGGCGCTGCGGTGGTACCTAGACGGTCTGCGGCAACAGAGACACTACCACCAGTAATAGCTACAGCGCCCTTCAAACCGGATCACAGCAATGTCCGCACAGTACTGTGTGTCGGCTGCAACAGGCGCTGCGGTGGTACCTAGACGGTCTGCAGCAACAGAGACACTACCACCAGTAATAGCTACAGCGCCCTTCAAACCGGATCACAGCAATGTCCGCACAGTACTGTGTGTCGGCTGCAACAGGCGCTGCGGTGGTACCTAGACGGTCTGCAGCAACAGAGACACTACCACCAGTAATAGCTACAGCGCCCTTCAAACCGGATCACAACAATGTCCGCACAGTACTGTGTGTCGGCTGCAACAGGCGCTGCGGTGGTACCTAGACGGTCTGCAGCAACAGAGACACTACCACCAGTAATAGCTACAGCGCCCTTCAAACCGGATCACAACAATGTCCGCACAGTACTGTGTGTCGGCTGCAACAGGCGCTGCGGTGGTACCTAGACGGTCTGCGGCAACAGAGACACTACCACCAGTAATAGCTACAGCGCCCTTCAAACCGGATCACAGCAATGTCCGCACAGTACTGTGTGCCGGCTGCAACAGGCGCTGCGGTGGTACCTAGACGGTCTGCAGCAACAGAGACACTACCACCAGTAATAGCTACAGCGCCCTTCAAACCGGATCACAGCAATGTCCGCACAGTACTGTGTGCCGGCTGCAACAGGCGCTGCGGTGGTACCTAGACGGTCTGCAGCAACAGAGACACTACCACCAGTAATAGCTACAGCGCCCTTCAAACCGGATCACAGCAATGTCCGCACAGTACTGTGTGTCGGCTGCAACAGGCGCTGCGGCGGTACCTAGACGGTCTGCGGCAACAGAGACACTACCACCAGTGATAGCTACAGCGCCCTTCAAACCGGATCACAGCAATGTCCGCACAGTACTGTGTGTCGGCTGCAACAGGCGCTGCGGTGGTACCTAGACGGTCTGCAGCAACAGAGACACTACCACCAGTAATAGCTACAGCGCCCTTCAAACCGGATCACAGCAATGTCCGCACAGTACTGTGTGCCGGCTGCAACAGGCGCTGCGGTGGTACCTAGACGGTCTGCAGCAACAGAGACACTACCACCAGTAATAGCTACAGCGCCCTTCAAACCGGATCACAGCAATGTCCGCACAGTACTGTGTGCCGGCTGCAACAGGCGCTGCGGTGGTACCTAGACGGTCTGCAGCAACAGAGACACTACCACCAGTAATAGCTACAGCGCCCTTCAAACCGGATCACAGCAATGTCCGCACAGTACTGTGTGTCGGCTGCAACAGGCGCTGCGGCGGTACCTAGACGGTCTGCGGCAACAGAGACACTACCACCAGTGATAGCTACAGCGCCCTTCAAACCGTTGTGTGTAATTATTGCAATGCACTATCGCCCAGCTCGTAGTTATCTCGCATAGAGACGGCAGAGTGCACGGAGCGACGCCATCTTTGACAATATCCCGCGCAATTTAATTAATCACATATATCACCATAATCAGTTTTATTTATAGTATTTAACCGCTCGTTAATGCGGCGGGTTGTTGACGTTATTAATTAAATTAGTTTTATTTTTTATTAATTAATTGTGTGAGAGTGGGAGGGTGTTAGGGTGGGAGGGAGAGGCGCGGGCTTTTTGCGCGTACAAAAATTCGATACAGTTTTATATTTGATAGGAATGCAGCGGGTGCGCGGGAGTCGTTTGTACATTAAAATAAGTGGCCATATGCGCGGGGCGACAAAAACCAGGAGACGCGCGATGTCCTTCCAAGGACATGGCGGGAGGTGACGGCGCGAGCTTTTTTTTCTCCCCCGCGGCTGAACGCCGCAGCGATCTTTGCCTAATGCTGCATCCACATAAAGATGTATATCGAGACAACATGGCGGCGCTTGTTACACGTTAGACGCGCTAGTTTATTTTTTATATAACAATTTTTTTATTCTACAAAGCGACGAGATGAACCGGTCGTTCACTTGATAATAAGTGATATGCCCATAACAACGCAGCGCTAGTTAAGGTGATATACACTGCACCATATTGAGTTCATCGCTAATCACATAAGACGCTGAGTCTCCTTACCGCGGTAATTTACTAGTTACTGCGTACTACCTTCAAACCGGATCACAGCAATTTTTAGACAGTATTGTTTGTCTGCTGCAATGGGCGTTACGGTAGTACCTAGACGGTGTCCGGCCACAGAGACACTTCACCTGTGGTTAAGTGACAATGAGCCGTCCAGGGTGCAGGTTGTCAACGCTCAGGGTGTCACGCTGCAGCCGCGGCGGCACATTTCGCCATGGAGCAGGTGAGTAGGAAGGCGAGGCTCAATGCACCAACGCCGCCTGTTCTGGACTCGAACCCGCGACCGCCGCCGCACAAATCGATGTACTGCAGCAGCACCGGCAGTCAACGTTACTGATCATCGAATCGGTCTCGGTCTTGCAGGGTCGGTCTTGGTCCTGCGAAAACGCAATTTCAAGACCGAATGACCAAGGCCCCGACAGACCTGGTACGCAACACCAGGTCCAAATGTAGAAGACTAAAGGAACGAATAAGGACCGCGACCGAGACCGAGACCAGCACCATCGTTCAGCTTTGGTCTTGCAGTACGTACGAACTGAAGTAAGGGAACGCGCAGCGCACGCGCGTACGGTCGCACCGCCCGGACGGCTGACCCGGTGCCGGTTAAGCCGGTTAACCTGAACGGAAGCTTGGTAAAGGATGTAAGGTAACATTTGCACCGGAACTTCAATTTTAAGCATATCTTATTGAACAGGGCTGGTAATGTCTGCTGTTGGACACCGCAGCGTCTACTGCAGCCGACCACAGTACTGAGCATACATTACAATGATCCGGTTCGAAGGGCGTTGTAGCTGTCACTGGTGGTAGTCTCTCTTTTACTGGAGAACGTTCCGGGTACAACCGCCGCCGACAAACAGTACTGTGCGAACATTACTGTGATCCGGTTTGAAGGACGCTGTAACTAAGGAAATTACTGGGTTAATGAGACCCAACATCTAACATTTCAGACGACCAGCGTAATGTGGTGCAGTGTATACCATTCTAACTAGCGCCATGTGGGCGGGCGTATCGCTTACCATCAGGTGATCGTACCGATCATCTCGTCTGTTAAGTATATAAAAGAAGGTTATACTATTTTTAGGCATGTATTCAATACTATAACATCAGCTGATTTTATATAAAAAAAATAGGGTTCCGCGTAAAAATACTAAAACTTTACAATTAAAATAAATTATTTGGTTGGTTTAAGCGTACACCAGTACAAAAGCGTTCCCACTGTTGGGACTCAAGCTCTTGCAATGTCAAGTTCAAACTAGCGGATATGCACAGAGGCCGTTGTTAGCGTATCCTTATCTCACTGGACGCCCACCGCTGGGCACAAAGTCTACCCCGAACACCAGCAGACCGTTCGTGCCCAACTTAATGCTTAAGCAATGACCGCACGAACCTGTAATTGCTTCCAAACGGGTTTCTGTTATAAAAAAAATCGTATTACATAATCCGCGCCACGTCACCCCGATAACGGAAGCGCCGCCTATCCAATGTGGACCTTATTTGTATACAGCTAAGGGTTTCGTTTCGTTTGATTGCGAGGGCCCAGTAATAAAGTCCTCGTCCGCTTTTTCACGGGTTCATTGTCGGTCAGAGAACAGGTAGAGCGGCACACGATCCGCCATTTTGAATTTTATGTCAAGCGGATAAGTTTGAAATTGGAACGCGAGGGGAATGTTCTCACGATCCATATTGTAATGCTCCGCGTTGACGCGAGGCACGATTCCGTTTCCGAAGCGACCTTATCGCCGCGCGGTAAGGTTCGTTTTCCCGCGCTCGGCCGGCGCTCGTTTTCGCGCGGTTTTTCAATGAAGCCACCCGCACGTGTTCCGCGGTGAACGTCTCGTAACTACACTCGTATACACATTTTAAATAATTCCAATTAACTATTTTGCATAATTATTTAATTCCATTCAAAATTAGACAACGGAAGTGTAGTCGTAAGTGCACTTCGTGTAAATATCCTAATAGAAAATATTACCGCGTTCTTTGGAATGATCTTCTTCTTACTAGACCTTGTCCCATGTTCACTTGGGGCCGGCCCTCCTGGTCATTCTTCTAAATCTCTATTCTGTGTCATAGCTTCATTCAAATTGTTATTCTTTAGATCTTTATTGATCATCGTCAACCAACTAGTCGAGGGTCTCCCAGGGCCTCTTTCTTTACTTTCGAGACCCAGCGCTCCCCTGACCATAGGGGTTGTCGGTCTTTGCATGACATGGCCGCACCAGCGCAGGCGTGATGTTTATGGTCTTAAAAGATACCACAATGTGATGCAATGATTTATAAATTTAATATAGTACGTTGTAGTGTATATCTACCTAACTGACAGTTTAAATATACAGTTACATAAAAAAACTTGTGAAAATCTAAATTAGTCTCCATGTAAAGAGGTTATATAAACAGTTGTTCATCCGCTCGGGCTGCATGGGAATTGAACCTGTGCCTTTTCGAAGCCTGCTCCGGCCGCGCTATAGCGAGTGAGCCATGGCGGCCCGCTTAACAGCTTGTACACATCAAATCCGGAAAACGAGAGCCAGTCAGCTTTTTGCGCGCGAGACCGCCGCCGCCATTTTGTTATTAAAAGAGTACGAGATCCCGCCACTTGTGCAGCCAACTCGTCCGGCTTCCGTATAAACGTAAACCAATATCTATAACTAGAACGGACGGCTCGTTTAGTCTTCCCACAGCTGGGACTGAAGCTTTTCACCGCCGAGGCTCTACCACGACTCTCTCTGTAGTAATCTCATTGTAAATAAAACCCGCGCATCCGCCATTTTATATCATAGTGCGTATGTACCGGTAACAACTCGATTAAAAATAAAAAAATATTATAAAAATTTATATCTGTGTTATAAATAAAATTGACAGTTTTTTTTTAATTGATATTTATTGCTTTTTTTTATATTTATTCTGGCATAATTACGGTTACACATTTGCAACCTCTTTGAGCATTTTCAAATTGCGAGTATTCATTACAAGCATGATGTAGAACAGGTCTACGGCCAGCTCCCGCTGCAGCAGCACCCAATGCTGGGCGTGGGCTACACGAATGTATTCGCACCGCGACGCAGGGTCGCCGCGGCCGCGCGCCCCGAGCCGCGTGTTTACACAACAAATGCACGCGAGCGCTAACTGGAAACACCGTTACAGCAATCAGCGCGCACTCTAACCTTTCTCTAGCGAAGCGACGCGACGAGCGGCACGTTCACCCGATGTTGAGTGATCATATACACTACTTCACATTGTGCACGTCAGTATAGACATAAGATATTAAGCCTCCTTAGGCCAGTAATTTCATTAGCTACAGCGCCCTTCCAACCGGATAACAATAATGTTTGTCGGCTGCAACAGGCGCCGCGGTACTACCTAGTTGATCCCCGGCAACAGAGACACCACCAGCAGTAACAGCGGTGTAGTAAATAAAACGTAAATAAGACTTCAAAATGACTACAATCACATTCAGACAATTGGAACGAGTCGTCAGCGGACACAAACATATCTTTTGCGGTCGTACGCAACGTGATCAGCTGCGAGGTGGGCCTTACTGCGCGGCGGTAAGGTCGCGGCGCATGCGCGGGCGGGCCGCGCATGCGCCGCGCCGGCGGGACTCGTCTGGAGCGAATAACATTCCAGATTTAAAAGTTAACGCCCGCGCAACGGTACCGCAACGGACGCGTGCGTTTCGCGCGCTCTCACACGCGCGCCATCTTGTTCATCCGTTCTTACGCGGCGGTTTGTTAGTGAAGCAGCAATGAACGATAAATGTAGCGCGAAGAACGAGCAATGGAAGATGTCCAACAGTGGGCCATAAAATTATAAGATTTTTTTTTTAATTCCTGGTTACAGATTACACAACAATAGACATGTTAATAATAAATTACTAAACTTTTTTTTTATTTGATAAAGCTATGAGACAAACAATTAACTGATGCTCAACCATTCGCCTGTCCATAACAATGTGATGCTAGTTAGGATGTTTACACTGCATCACGTTTCCTAGTTATGAGATTGAGAATATTAAGTTTCGTCACGTCAGTAATTTCTTTACTGGTGCTAGTGTCTCTGTTGTCACAGACCGTCTAGGTACCGCCGCAGCGACCATTGCAACCTACACACAGTACTGTGCGGACATTGCTGTGATCCGGTTTGAAGGGCGCTGTAGCTATTACTGGTGGTAGTGTCTCTGTTGCTACAGCACGTCCAGGTACCGCCGCAGCGCCTGTTGCAGCCGGCACACAGTACTGTGCGGACATTACTGTGATCCGGTTTGAAGGACGTTGTAACTATCACTAGTGGTAGTGCTTTTACTACCGGTGACCGTGAAAGTAGCACCGCAAGGCCTATTGCAGCTGACAAACAGTACTGTGCAGACATTACCGTGATCCGGTTTGACGGGCGTTGTAACTATCACTGGTGGTTGACTCTCTATTACTGGAGACTATGTAGGTACTACTGCAGCGTCTATTACAGCTGACACACAGTACTGTGCAGACATTATTGTGATCCGGTTTAAAAGGCGGTGTATGTAACAAATAGAATTACTGGTGTAAGGAGGCTCAACATATTATGTTTCAAGGCAACGAGCACAACGTGGTGCTGTGTATAACGTGCTAACTGGCGCCACGTTGTCATGGTTAGGCACATCACTCAAAACTAGGTGTTCGTCGCCCTCGTCTCGCCGCTTCGTTAAACAAAAAAAAGTCTAGATGGTCTCCGTCAAGCCAGTCAATCTTGCGCTGTGAGTACTAGGTATCCTAACCTGGATACTAAGCACATATATACCGTGAATAAGTCTAAGGTCGCAAGCATACAGCCTCTGAATATTTTAATTATTTGATACACTAAATTAATTACTACACAATAAAAAATAATATATTTTTTTTATTATTACACGAGCGAGAAGTTTTTAAATGATGTTGATAAATAACTGTAGTTTATATTTAACAAATGGCGGCCACGTGTTGCCGTGACGTTTTCCCGCCATAACTTGTGTGAAAGGTTACATAACCTCCAAAACAAAAGTGTTCGGGAGGAGAGGTTTTTTTTTTTTACATTATTCCTCTGCGTGCTGGGAGGAGAGGTTGGACTGTAGGTTGCGGGCGCGGACACCATCCCAGCAGTGGGAGCGTTAAGTGGGATGTGCGTAAAAACAAACAAAGGCGCGGCACAGCACGCAGCAATACAAACAAACGCCTATTTATAACCACACCGTCGCGGACGGAAACGGCGGCCATTTTACGACTAACGGCTCTAAAGTTTGCTCTCAATGTGTCTATGATGTCACCAGCCTGTCCCGTGGTGTAGTCAACTGTTGCGTCACCTGATTGTAAGTGAATGCTTCCCGGTATTGTTTAGCATATTTGCGAGGGCGCACACTGTCAGCGGGGATCGTCTTTATTACTTTATTCGTGGATGAGACGAGCAACACCGTCACCTGATATTGAGTGATACGCGATACGCCCGTTCACTATAACGTGGCGCTAGTTGGGATGATATGCACAGCACCACATTGCGCTCTCCTGACAAATAAGAAGTTGAGTATCGTTTCCCCAGTAATTACATTAGCTACAGCGTCCTTCAATCCCGAACACTGTCTGTCGGCTGCAATAGACGCTGCGGTAGTATCTACTCAGACGATCTCTGGCAATAGTACACGGTCATAAAGACCTTCCTGACTCCTCGCGCTAGGAGGTCGGTCCACTGCCAGCACACCTTGCTCACGTAGCCAGCGCTGGCGACGAGCAAAGCAAGAACAAGTCCACGACTTGCATCAACTTATAGTCTTGGTCTTCATCATTCGGCCTTGATGTTGGTCCACTTTGTTCGCAAGACCAGCACCAAGTTTACTCATCAGTAGTAAGCGCAGGGATCTGGTATATACACACGGTTAGAAAGAACTGATTCACCATTAATCAGTTGTATAATAGATAATGGGTTCCGTTTGTTCGCACATCACGCGAAAACAAGTGAACGCACCGCCACGGGCGCACCAGCATCCGACGCGGCACGATCTGCAGATGGTTATAGGATATTAATTGTTTTAATTCCATAGATCCTTCATAGTTTCATGTCCAAACGACTGTCGCGAGCACTTTCGTTTGGCTTCGTGTGCGGTTGCCACGGTGACCGTTGCTATGTAACGCGGATTCCGGCTGCGGTTGCTATCAGGGAGCATCACGGCAGGCGCGGGGAGCAGCTGGTTAATTCGCAAAAGTAAATCTGATAGGGTGTGCTGCGGGGCGGTGCGGCGCGGTGCGGGGCGGTGCGGGGCGGTGCGGGGCGGTGCGGGGCGGTGCGGCGCGGTGCGGCGCGGTGCGGCGCGGTGGTGTAATCGCGGCGGTCGCGTTCCCGCCGCTGCACACTTGACAGATAAGGAGACTTCTTCAATGGCGGCGCGCGCGGGCAACGGACGCGTCGCCATCGAGCCTTTCCAGGAAACGCCACCATTATTCTTTTTTTAAATTTTTGTATTATTTACTTTTGAGCAAAAGATTGTTAACTATGCATTGATAAGTTATTTTGGTGTTAACATTAAAAAAATATCTTTATCTGAATATACTATTTACTAGGGGTAAGTCCGAAGCCGCAGTGTGCAAACATTACTGCTATCTGGTTTGAAGGACCGATAGTTATTACTGGTAGTAGGGCTCTGTTGCTGGTAACTTAAACTTAACATCCTCCTTCTCTAGGCAATGATCGCGGTGTGCAGTACATCACCTTACCACAAAATTACTGTACTCCGTATTGAAGGGCGTTACAGCTGGTAAAATTACTGCTGTAACAAGACTCAACTTGTTATGTCTATAGCGTGGGGCACAACGTGGTGCTGTGTATATCGTCCAAACCACCGCCACGTCGTTATTGGTGTATCACTTACTATCAGGTGAACGTCTCGCTTGTTTCATCGCTTCATTAAAAAGAAAAAAAAGCATTGTATATGGCAACAGGATCGCGTCATCATGCAGTTGGTATCCGACGAGGGCGCGCCCGCGAGAACCGGAAATAGTACGCATAGCGCACCTCCTACGGCATGCGGTGCCGCGCGCCGTGTCCGCGCCGTGTCTCTGCGGCACGGCCCCCGGTTCGATCCCGGCGACACGCGGGGACCGGCTGTGTTCCTGGCGACCTTCGCGATAAATACTTTACTGGTGGTAGCACCGCAGCGTCTGTTGCGGCCGAGAAACAGCACTGTGCAAACATTACTGTGACCCGGTTTGAAGGGCGCTGTAGCTATTACTGGAGGTACGTACGGTTGGTGTTCGTAATGGGATATCAAAATGATCAGTGTGCTTGCCAATTATAAAACGTCACCATCAGCTCGATACCGCGAGCTTAACGATCCGCAGCACGAACTCACCGGGCCCTCGTCTCCGAAGGTAACTGGCAGAGCTCCAGTAACCGGCTGCGGAACAGCTGATTTCGGACGCGGGAGTACTCGCTGGTGCCCGTTTAATATTCATCAGGCATACCATCAGCGTGAACTGTTCGCGTCGGCGACACCGCTTGGGCATGCGTTAACGCTTGGTGTCCGGCGCCGGAGCAGCAGCAGCTGATGGCATGACGTTAATGAATGTTGCCATGTGATTATATTATTTAATTTTTTTTAGTCACTCATACGACGAGCGAAACGTTCACCTGATTCTAAGTGATACGCCTGCCTATAACAACGCGACGCTAGTTACGATGTCACAAACAGCACCGCATTGCTCTCGTAGCCCTAAGATAATGAGTCTCGTTACTCGAGTAATTACACTAGCTGCAGCGTCCTTTAAACCGGATCACAGTAATGTCCGCACAGTACTGTCTGTCGCCTACAATAGGCGCAACAGCGGTACCTAGACGGTCTCCAGCAACAGAAACACTACCACCAGTGATAGCTACAGCGCCCTTCAAACCGGATCACAGTAATGTTTGTCGGCTGCAACAGGCGCTGTGGCGGTACCTAAACGTTCTGTAGTACAGAGATCTACCAACTTTTGTTATTACTAACATAAATTTCTTTTTTTTTAAATCGCCAACGTTTTCGTTTCACCACCATCCCACCCCGCGTTAAGTGACAATGTGGTGGTGAGATGTACTGGGCGCGGAGACCGTCGAGTACCGTCGCCGGCGCGCTGCGGGGCACCGAGCAGGAATGTTTCACTCGTATTATTTTATTACTAGGGGCGGTGTGGTGCGGTGGCGAGGCGGTTGCGCCGATGCGAGCGGTTGCCGGCGCGCGCGCAGGTTGCGACACCGGCGCCCGGGGCTGCAGCGGCTCGCCGCGCGCGCGCCGCCGGACCGTTACACCATAAACTCTCGCGACCGGCCGGCGAGGGGAACCCGTTCCGTGATATCAGGTGTTATATTCCGAAACGCGTTGCCGACCCCGCGGCCGGCCCGATCCATACCGGTCTGGAGTCCTGAGATCCCGATGCACGCCATTGCATTAATATTTCTATATATTCATCAAAGTTCAATTAATTTAGTTAAAACATCTTAGGGGCGGAAATAGGGGCTGGGGTTCTATTTAGATGTTCTATAGCAACAATATCACCTACCGTATGTCCAGCAGTGGACGTTCACCTGATGTTAAGTGATACGCTGCTTACAAGGCGGCGCTAGTTAGAATGATATACACAGCACTACATTGCGCTCGTCGTCTGAGACATATCAGTAGCTAAAGAATCCTTCAAACCGGAGCGCAATAATATTTATATAGTACTGATTGTTGGTTGCAATAGACACTGCCGTGATATCTACCTACACTATCTCCATCAACAGAGACCTATCGCCAGTTATAGCTACAAAGTCCTTCAAATCGGATCACAGTAATGTTTGTCGGCTGCAATAGCCGCTGCGGTGATACCCCCACCAGCAGTACAGACTGAAGATGATGGTGAAACATTTATAGCATACTTGGATTAATAAGACAACTATCAACATTTTGGATCTGGTACGGATGGCCTGATGGTGTTTGATAACTTTGGATTAACTGGTCCTCGTTATGTAAAAAAAAAAAAAATTGGCTAATCATCATCATCACCATCAGCCGACAGACGTCCACTGCTGGACATAAGCCTCCCCCAAAGATATCCAGCTGCGTCCCGCGACCTTCACCAGATCGATCGTTTTTGGGTAATAACATGTTTTGAGTTGGCTCCAGCGCCGTTCCTGGTAACAAATACCAAGTAGCGCGCGAACACAAGCGTGCTGTTGCAGTGCGGCAGTGGGGGTGGGGGTGGGGGAGAGGGTCCCGAAACACTTGGTCATAATTGAGGCTGACGCTGCGGCGGCACCAGAAAGGCATTCCTCCATACGACCATATGATTCGACGGGAATTCCTGGGAACAGCCGCGCCCGCCAACGTCGCGTGCGGCCGGAGCACGTCGAACAGGACGAACGTGAGCCTTATGCCGAGGGCGGTGGAAGGGTCCCGTCGAGCGCCAAGGGTATCGGAACGTCACGTGGCCGGATGCTCCGGCTACATCCAGCGACCGTGCGCTCGACCCTAACCCCCCGCGATAAGGGCGCGTTTCGGCTGCAGCGTGCGACCATATGATCTGCCACCGAACCGGAGCCGGCCTCGTGTGCGTCAAGTGTCGGCTCCGGCTGCGCGACCACCGCAACCTGAACCTTAGCCCGCGCTGCATAAGGTCCAGGTTCGACCGGACGCGGTGGATGGGTGTGCGTGGAAACAGGATCCGTTTCCCATATGATTTTTGTATGACATTCCTCTTTCAATGGCATTCATTCAATTAATATTTTACGGACTCGTCCTTAAAGTCCAAATCGGTCTGGTCGTGAACCTCGCCGGCCGATCTAGTTAGATGGCAGGGTCAGGAAAGTTGGCCTGCGCCTGCGCATTTGCTCTTGCCACGATCGCGCAACAAATAAACTACCAAATATTTTAATATAATAAATGAAAATTGTAAACGGGTGTAAGGGATCCATGCACAATAACTCACGGGACCCAAGCCAACAACACCAGCTCGTGGTGCAGCCTGCTGATCAACAAACGAGGCTCTGGCTCTCACCAACCCGCTTTGGGCCAGCGTGGTAGGAACTGGCCCAAATCCCACCCCCCTATATGAACTTCTACAAACGACAGCTTCTAGTGCCCGGCAATGCCGACAGCCATGCTGACTATGGACCGATCGATGTGGAGATCTTCGGGGATCTCGATGTGGAGATCTTCGGAGATCTATGTCCAGCTGTGGACTTGATGATGGATGGAATGAAGATTTTGTAGAGTACTTCTCCAGCATACTTCAGCTCCCGTGTGGTGGTGCCAAGTTGTCGAGCTGTAGCCGCATGGCAAGCACCGCATTAATTACTCCATGACGCAGCTGCAATCCGATTTCTTTATCAATCACCTCCAGACCCTCAGCATTTTCCCTTGCTCCAACCAGTATTGACATCTGCATCATCCACCCTTGAGGTACCTGAAAGACGAAATAACTGAACGGAGGCCGCAGCCCAACACGTTTTGAAGGACACACGCACACACACGTACACTTTCCATCCAAGTTTCCTTCCGCCAGCCCCATGATCTTCTCACTTGGTACCTCATCAGCTTCTGCGGCTCCGGTATCTGCCGTTAATGTATAAACAAGTTCCTATACACAACTAAATATATTAAACTGGTTTAATATGAATATCACTTAGATATAAGTGTTTACAAATTTTTTTGTTTATTTTACATTAATATTAAACAAAGACATGAGAGCTGCGTCCAGCGCACTTGGAATGTAAATATTTTGGTTCTACCCACAGAATTGTTATCACGATTAGTTTTAAATAATAATAAAAAGGAAAATACTTTAATACTTTAATGTACTGCCTATTGCAGTCATCAGACAGTAGTGTACAGACATTACTGTGTTTCGGTTTGAAGGGCGCTGTTACTAGTGTAAATACTGAGGTAACGATGTGTCTCAGACGACGAGTGTAACATAGTGCCGTGTATAACATACTAATTAGCGCCCCGTTGTAATGGACGGGCGTATCACTTGCAATCAAGTGTTCACCTTGTTATAAGTGTCACGTTCGTCTCTTCGCTTTATTAGCATTTGTATTATATCATTTGCTAAAAAATAAAAAAAAATCTGTAATGTACATTTGGTAGTGTATGTATGTATAAAAACTACTAATTTGGTAGTAAACAGTTGTAGCTGGCACCCGGCGCGCTCGGGGTGTCGTCACGGGAGCGCCGGGCGGCGGGGCGGCGGGGCGGCGGGGCGAGGCGCGGCGCGCGGCAGTCAGTCGGCGTCGGCCCGCGGCGGTGGACGTGTCGTGCTGCGCGCTCCGCACTACGGTCAAACATAAAGACTGATTATTTATAATGCACTTGTGATTTGTCGTGAATTGGAAACTCGGTGCCGGGAACTGCTCTCCTCTCCTCTCCTCTCATCATGTGGGGCGAGAGCAGCAACAATTGCGAGATCAACTGCCAGTGCTCGGGGTGAGTTTCGTCTACCATTACCAATACGTGCAATTATTAATCACAATGTTGACTATCTCACTACCAGTCCCACCTGTGGGCTGTTTGTAACTATTGTAATTATTATCCCCAACATTTTTATAATTACACAAATTTATTTCCGATAAAAATATCATTTTATAATCCCGTCGCTGACAACATTAATGGCTATTAATTTTAGGTTACATCAAACCGGACTTTTAAATCCTCTTAACTAATCTAACAATAACTACTGCTCATAATTAACTACAGTTAATGTTTAACGTGTTTATTATACCTGTATTATATTGAACTACAGACGTTTTAAAAGTGAATTGTTAACTATATGACGCAATTTCTAACGACGGATACAGATATTGTTTTAGCATGTTTTTTTTTTTATCTAAAAAAAATCTGTATTTTATATATTTATTTTAAGTGTATATAAAATAATATATTTTAATTAAAAGTCATAGTTTACGTTATTTTAATTTTTAGTAACGTCCAGCCCGATGGCTGTATGTGTCATTTGCGTTTGTCCATTTATTGGAAATGTATTTCTTTAGGAATTAAAAATTGGTGATATATATATATATATATATTGTTTTGTTAAGATCGGTGTCGGTTTGAGTGTAAGCGCAGGCGGAGCTTTAAGCTCGCCCCCATCCCCCATGCCCCCACCCCAAGTTGGCGTGCACTTAAACTTGGGCACACTTGTAACGGTTTCCGCAGATAGCGCACACACTGTTATCAGCGGTTCACGTAATCCTTTGTTATCGGAATCCGTTACTGATAACGGGAAGATATATGGAGTGAGGCTGGGGCGGGGCGGGGGGGGGGAGAGACCGCGCGGCGGGCTGCGGGCGGCGGGGCGACGTTGGCGGTTGGCGCGCCCGTTCCAAATTCAAATTTCCTCCTTCTCTCGCTTCAACTTTTTTCCCCCCTGAGGTGAATTTGCGCGCCGTCTACGGATCCATCTTACTGATGCCTTTGATTTTAATCAAATAGAAACAATTACTTCAGGTTTTATTTTTTTTTTACCTCAACTTTTTTTTATTCCATACTACTGTTACCTTTGATTATATTATTTAGAAACAACTCATCGTTGTTGCTTCACTTAGTTTTTTTTTAATTTTTGATTAAAAAATTTAATAATTTCTTAAGTCTGCGGTAATTCGCGAGCCCGCTACGGATCCATGTTACTATTACCTTTGATTATGTCAATTAAAAACAATTGTGTGGAATTTTGTCTGTGGTAGAATTGCGTGCCTTCTTAGGATCCATGTTACAGATGCCTTTGATTATATCAAATAGAAACCATCTGACGTTTTATAGTCGTTTTAATATATTTTTATTAATATGTGGTAATTTTACATATTTGTGTGTGTGTGGGGTGGGGGGTGAGTTAGCGCTAAGGAACCATGGTATCGGTGCCTTTGACTATGTGAACTATGAACAATTGCTTGTGATCATTAACGCGGCGCGCGCGACGGGCGGCACGTTCGTAGTCACCAGCTGTTAACGATGCGGTTAGGATGGTATACACTACTACTGACTGATACTGTCTCTGTTCCTACAGACCGTCTAGGTAGATAATTACCGCAGCGCGTACTGCAGCCGAGACACAGTACTGGGCATACATTACTGTGATCCGGTTTGAAGGACCAATAGCTACTGAAATTACTGCGGTAACGAGATTCAACAACTTGTATCTATACGAGTAGTAAAATATGTTGCAGTGTATATCATGCTAAGTAGCGGCGCGTCGCTACGAGCGTAGCACTCGATATCGGGTGAGTTCCCCGTGGGCTAGTGTGCGTGCCCGCGAGGAGCCCGTCGGTGCGTCCGCCGCGCTCCCGGGTTCGTGTCTCGGCCACGCTACGCCCGTTCGTCTAGGAACCGAACAGGGGTTTGGGTTGTTGCCGAGGTCGATGACATTGCGTCTGACAGGTTCTCGGTTCGAATCTTGATCTTCGGGTGCGACTTTTTTTTTTTTTCATTCCGCATAATCGCGTATCGAACGCTGCTGCGTTTCCTCCGAAATAATTCCTATACAATAACCGCGCGTGTGTTATATATGTCCGTGTGTGGCAGTGTCGTATATTTTAGGTTTTGCTTTATAGGACAGGCGCTAAATCACACATCACGTGAACAGTTGATTTTATCCAAGCAACGCTAGTTAGGACCGATGTGCACTGCAACGCACTGCGATCCCGATAACCTTTTAATTTCAGTTTTAATCACGTTATTTCTTTTTCATAGGAGTAATGTGCGAACATTACCATTATCTGGATCGAAGGACCGTGTGCCTAGAGATTTTCTGTTTGTCTATTTCATTAATCAAAGAGACCGCGAGTTGTTCACTTGGTAATAAGTGGTACGCCTGCCAGTAACATGCCGCTAGTTAGGTTAACATGTACTGCACTACAACGCGCTCTTCGCCGTCAGACGTATGTTGATTCTCGTTACACCCGCTGCAGCGCCCATCAAACCGGATAACAGTAACGTTTGCACAGTACTGCGGGCTTGGCGGGCGTGCCTTACCAGCAGCGCTGCGGTAATTATGTGCAACGTGTCGTGTATCAAAGCGACCCTAACGCGGTGCAGTGTATGTCGTCCTAACCCGCGGCGCGCTGTTATCGGCGTCGGCGCAGGTATCACGCGCCAACGTTTGTACCAACACGCGTATACCGCGGCGCGTACGCAACCGTCGCGGCCAATGTGCTCCACAAATGTTTGATCAAACATTCCACACACGTGTTCTATACAATTGTAATTAAATACCACTTATAGATCCTTACAGGATGGATTAATTACAATTTTTTTTTTTTTGCGAGATTCACTTAAAAGTAAGTGACTCGTTTATAATTGCAACCTATTTAATCTAGCTATATAGTCGTTTGTACCGGATAACCAAGTTTAGCCTTTAACCAATATTTTTAGGTTATGTTAGACATCTGAAGGCACAGATAAGAAATTACAAATTTGTTTATATGTTATAATAAATAACCAAAAAAAAACATATTAATATGTCTTTAGTATGAGAGGAGATTCTTTGGCTGCTGAAGATATCCGCTTCATGTTCAGCTCGGTATAGTACAGAAGTAATGATGAATAAGTACTTGTAACATTAAGTAATTGTATTAATGAACGGAGCCGAAGAGTAATTGGATAGGAGTAGAAGCGATATCCAACTATCTTACTGTGTGGTATGTGATAGGTCACCGTGTGCTTACTGTGTTCATCATTGGGTCATGTACCGACTGGCCTTCTCATTGTAACCAGTGAATGAGTATTTGTTGCTGATTGGACGGAAACAACTGGGTCTCCGACTGATAGCGCTCAGTGTCATGTTTACAATACTATCAATGTTATTTGTTTATAAATTTTACTTGCTTACTGATATGCAGTACGGTCCAACTTGGCCTGGTGAACCACTACATTGTACATCTGCTGTCACAACATCCATCAGTCTCTACTTGCCGGAGATAAGTGATGCACTAACCAGTCTCATTCATCACCTTCATCTGTTACAGCTGGTAGGTCTCTCGCTGGGGGCTGTATAGGTCCACTGCAGGTCCTGTTACAGCAGACAAACATTACTATGCAAATATTAATGTTATCCGGTTTGATGGGTGTTGTAGCTAAACTCAACATCATGTCTATAGGGATGAATATAAAGTGGTACAGTCTATATCAACTTAACCAGCGCCACGTTGTAACAGGCGGTTGTGTCACTTATCATCAGGTGAACGTTCAACTCTTCTCATCACTTAAATAAAAACAATGTATTAAGAAGACTTACACCATGACAAGTTCTCGGGTCTGTTCATCTCCCATGCACCATGTTATTTTAGCTTGACATTACATGATCTCTTCAGGATCTAATCCAAACTACAATCGCTGCAATTGTAATTGGGAAGCTCACCTTCATGATAAACCGTGATGAGGATGTCCTCAGTTCCGCGCCGGCGCCATTTTATCACCACCAACCCGTACGAGTGCCGCACGAAGCGTTATTACGCGCCAATTGTATAATTATATAGATAATAAATAAATAAAATTATTATTAATTCCCCAACGGCACGCCCGCGACCACAGACCATAGAGGCGCGCGATACGGGCGCATTGTCGACGGCCGCGCCATAGACCACAGCCGCGCAATTATTCTATTAATTTATTTTTTTTCCCACCAGCTCCGTTTTAGACAAAGGTCCTTTTGTTATACATTCTAATATCGATCGGTTTTCCGATTTTATTTTTATTTTTCTTCAAACTCACAATAAGTTTTAATGGCTCCCTCGCCTCCCTCGCGTTATAGTTTCATCAATGTAGTAGTCAAGTGTGTGTTGGCGGATGGTGATCTATGGAAGCCGATGTTCGTGTAGATTTATTAACGATGTCTGTTCAACGTATGTTAGATTTACTGCTGGTGGAGTCTCTTTTGCCGGAGAACGTTTAGGTAGGTACCACAGCAGCGGCTGTTGCAGCCGCGAGACAGCACTGTGATCCGGTTTGAAGGATTTTGTAGTTGTGTCATTACAGGGGCAACGAAACTTAATGTCTAAGGTGTCCAATGTAATGTGGTGCAGTGTATACTACCATCCTAATTAGCTCCTCGCTGTGTTCTGGCGTATCATTTAGCATCAGGTGAGCGTCCCGTTCCGTGTCTTCGCTTCATTGAATAAAATTGGCATGACTTGGAATTAGCACTCTTTCTATTGGACCGTTGTTCCGGTGTCGCCTGTTAAAGTGAAACCACCGAATCCCAGCGCTGGGAGCACAGAGTGGGCGGTCCGTGTGTGCGTGCGGATGCGTAACGTTTGTAATGTAAACGTTAACATGTGCGGTGATAATCTCGTTAAAGTACGTTGGGTTCAGCGCCAACGGCGCGTCACGCTGTGCGCACGCGCACGCGCACCGATCCACCCCGGCGGACCGCGCGGGACGGGGCGGGGGTAGTGAGTAGGGGCTATCTCTACTGTCATAGTATGCCCATCCCATCTGGAACTTCTATAAGTCTCCATTTTTTATCTTAATAGTCCTGTGCAAACGTTACTGTGTTCTGGTTTGAAGGGCGCCGTAGCTAGTGAAATTACAAGGGTAACGAGATTCAACAACTTAAGTATTAAGCGACGAGCGCAATGTGGTGCTGTGTATCATTCCAACTAGCGTCAGACTGACATTATTATCCTGCTCGAAGGTCCAATAGCTGCTAATGATATTACGTGCGTCTTTAGACGGCGGGGATGATGTGCTGCAGTGTATATGATTCTAACTTACCATACGGTCAATTTTATATATATATATATATATATATATATATTTTGGTGCGCATGTAACACACCCGCTACCCCTATCCACGCTTCCTGGTGCGATCGATACCACCCCAGGTTCAACAAACCCAACAGATGCGCGGCGCCCCCACCGCGCGCCCGAGGGTGGCCGGTGTAGCGGCTTGTGACGGACCGTTTTTGGGGAGGGTCGCCGGAGTAACATACTGTCTCCAAAGTTGGTAACGGTCACCACCACGGTGGTCAAAATCTGACGGTGGACACATACCGGACTCTTGCCTTCAAAACTGGAATACGACGTTGTTATGGCGACCGATGCACGACTCCACCACCACCACGAAGACTATCCTCCTCCTACTCTTCGAATCGTACTCCACATATCCAAGGATCGGGACCACCTGTATCATTCTTGTCCTCACGATGTTTCTCCATCTCATCCTACCATCAGCTCGGAGAGACTACCACCACCTATCAATAACATCAAAGAGCGATCATCATATCAATCAATCAGTCAAGGTGGTGGCCAACACACACCATACCACGCTTTCTGCCATAAGAGAAAGCTGCCTAGTGTTATGTCTGTATTGCCGTGTTACTGTTCCAGTTTGAAGGGCGCTGTAGTTAGTATGATTACTGGGGTAACGAGAGAGAATACATTGTTTCAAGACGGCTAAGCGCCATGTTATGAGTGTCACTTATAATCGAGTGAACGTGTGTCGTTGTCTCGTCGCTACGTTGGTATAGAAATAAATACCTTTACATAAACGTACGAGTAGTTCCTTTTCAATACAAAATGGCCGCTCCCAAAGATTTCTCTTCACGAACAGTAATTTTTGTGAATAAAGGAAACGATTGTTACTCACCAGAAATTATCTTATTCTCTTTGCGCATGCGTGTGTCTGTGCCTGTGTGTTCGCGTGCGATGCCTTTCCCGCCGAAATTAACTCGCATTTTATAAATCGGCAGCATCGCGTGCGCGCGCGCTTGCGCCATTGTTCCCCCGCAAAGCGTCCTCGCTCGGGTACCGGGCAAAGGTTTCCCTCGTTCAGCCCCGCAATCACAAAGTAATATTCTTTTATTATGTATGGACTCAATCGGAACTTCTTTTCGAAGTGTTATTATAATAATTATATTAAAATACAGATTATATGAAAATTATTTTTAATGAACATTTTAAAAAAAAAAATTTACTCTACGAAGTGACCAGATGAGCGGGACGGTCACTTGATGGTAAGCGTTACACTTGCATATAACAACATGGCGCCAATTAGAATGATATAAAGACATAAGATATATTGAATCTCGTTACCATAGTAACCACGTTAGTTATAGCGTCCTTCAATCCGGATAACATGTTTACACAATACTGTTTTTCGGCTGCAATAGGCGCTGCGGTAGTACCAACCTAGAAGGCCTCTGAAAATAGAGACCTACCACCAGTTATAACTATTGGTCCTTCACACCGGATCACAGTAAGCTAAATAACCATCATAAATATCAACCAACACTTATCTGAAAAGTGAACAGTGAGCGATTGGAAGAGTTCCCAGCGACAGTAATTCAGATATGGAATTTTGGAGAACAAGTCCACCGGTGGACATCTGATGATGAAGAGGTACTCCGTAAAAAGATTACTACAATCGGGTGGTGGTGGTGGTGGTCGGTGACCGGACGGTGGTCAATATTATAATTACAACGAAGCACCATCCAAATGAGTACAGAAAACTCGCACTGCTGAAGTGGATCGGTATAAACCGCAAAAAATCACCATCGCGCGGCGTTTGGCGAAACACTCACTATCGCGTGAACACTAGAGTCTAATGTCCGTCGCAAGTGATTCGCGATCAGTTGGCGGGCAGGTGGCGGCCCCCCGGCTGCGTCACGCCGCGTGGTCCCGCCCCACCACCACCACCACCACCACCCATTAATACACAATATGCAGCTTACTTTTATTGTTTCACAGATAAAATAAATTTATTGGTCATCTGTTTATGTTGTGTATATACTCTGTGGATAGGTGGCCACCGCAGCGCCTATTGCAGTCGACACACAGTACGGTGCGGACGTTACTGTGCTCCGGCTTGAAGGACGCTGTAGCAATCGCTGGTGGTAGTGTCTCTGATGCCGGAGACCGTCTAGGTACCACCGTTACTCCTATTGCAGCCGACACACAGTACTGTGCGGACGTTACTGTGCTCCGGTTTGAAGGACGCTGTAGCAATCGCTGGTGGTAGTGTCTCTGTTGCCGGAGACCGTCTAGGTACCACCGCTACTCCTATTGCAGCCGACACACAGTACTGTGCGGAGGTTACTGTGCTCCGGTTTGAAGGACGCTGTAGCAATCGCTGGTGGTAGTGTCTCTGTTGCCGGAGACCATCTAGGTACCACCGCTACTCCTATTGCAGCCGACACACAGTACTGTGCGGAGGTTACTGTGCTCCGGTTTGAAGGACGCTGTAGCAATCGCTGGTGGTAGTGTCTCTGATGCCGGAGACCGTCTAGGTACCACCGCTACTCCTATTGCAGCCGACACACAGTACTGTGCGGACGTTACTGTGCTCCGGTTTGAAGGACGCTGTAGCAATCGCTGGTGGTAGTGTCTCTGTTGCCGGAGACCATCTAGGTACCACCGCTACTCCTATTGCAGCCGACACACAGTACTGTGCGGAGGTTACTGTGCTCCGGTTTGAAGGACGCTGTAGCAATCGCTGGTGGTAGTGTCTCTGATGCCGGAGACCGTCTAGGTACCACCGCTACTCCTATTGCAGCCGACACACAGTACTGTGCGGACGTTACTGTGCTCCGGTTTGAAGGACGCTGTAGCAATCGCTGATGGTAGTGTCTCTGTTGCCGGAGACCATCTAGGTACCACCGCTACTCCTATTGCAGCCGACACACAGTACTGTGCGGACGTTACTGTGCTCCGGTTTGAAGGACGCTGTAGCCATCACTGGTGGTAGTGTCTCTGTTGCCGGAGACCGTCTAGGTACCACCGCTACTCCTATTGCAGCCGACACACAGTACTGTGCGGACGTTACTGTGCTCCGGTTTGAAGGACGCTGTAGCAATCGCTGATGGTAGTGTCTCTGTTGCCGGAGACCATCTAGGTACCACCGCTACTCCTATTGCAGCCGACACACGGTACTGTGTGGACGTTACTGTGCTCCGGTTTGAAGGACGCTGTAGCAATCGCTGATGGTAGTGTCTCTGTTGCCGGAGACCATCTAGGTACCACCGCTACTCCTATTGCAGCCGACACACGGTACTGTGTGGACGTTACTGTGCTCCGGTTTGAAGGACGCTGTAGCAATCGCTGATGGTAGTGTCTCTGTTGCCGGAGACCATCTAGGTACCACCGCTACTCCTATTGCAGCCGACACACGGTACTGTGTGGACGTTACTGTGCCCCGGTTTGAAGGACGCTGTAGCAATCGCTGATGGTAGTGTCTCTGTTGCCGGAGACCATCTAGGTACCACCGCTACTCCTATTGCAGCCGACACACGGTACTGTGTGGACGTTACTGTGCTCCGGTTTGAAGGACGCTGTAGCAATCGCTGATGGTAGTGTCTCTGTTGCCGGAGACCGTCTAGGTACCACCGCTACTCCTATTGCAGCCGACACACAGTACTGTGCGGACGTTACTGTGCTCCGGTTTGAAGGACGCTGTAGCAATCGCTGATGGTAGTGTCTCTGTTGCCGGAGACCGTCTAGGTACCACCGCTACTCCTATTGCAGCCGACACACGGTACTGTGTGGACGTTACTGTGCTCCGGTTTGAAGGACGCTGTAGCAATCGCTGATGGTAGTGTCTCTGTTGCCGGAGACCATCTAGGTACCACCGCTACTCCTATTGCAGCCGACACACAGTACTGTGCGGACGTTACTGTGCTCCGGTTTGAAGGACGCTGTAGCAATCGCTGATGGTAGTGTCTCTGTTGCCGGAGACCGTCTAGGTACCACCGCTACTCCTATTGCAGCCGACACACAGTACTGTGCGGACGTTACTGTGCTCCGGTTTGAAGGACGCTGTAGCAATCGCTGATGGTAGTGTCTCTGTTGCCGGAGACCGTCTAGGTACCACCGCTACTCCTATTGCAGCCGACACACAGTACTGTGCGGACGTTACTGTGCCCCGGTTTGAAGGACGCTGTAGCAATCGCTGATGGTAGTGTCTCTGTTGCCGGAGACCATCTAGGTACCACCGCTACTCCTATTGCAGCCGACACACGGTACTGTGTGGACGTTACTGTGCTCCGGTTTGAAGGACGCTGTAGCAATCGCTGGTGGTAGTGTCTCTGTTGCCGGAGACCGTCTAGGTACCACCGCTACTCCTATTGCAGCCGACACACAGTACTGTGCGGACGTTACTGTGCTCCGGTTTGAAGGACGCTGTAGCAATCGCTGATGGTAGTGTCTCTGTTGCCGGAGACCATCTAGGTACCACCGCTACTCCTATTGCAGCCGACACACGGTACTGTGTGGACGTTACTGTGCTCCGGTTTGAAGGACGCTGTAGCAATCGCTGATGGTAGTGTCTCTGTTGCCGGAGACCGTCTAGGTACCACCGCTACTCCTATTGCAGCCGACACACGGTACTGTGTGGACGTTACTGTGCTCCGGTTTGAAGGACGCTGTAGCAATCGCTGATGGTAGTGTCTCTGTTGCCGGAGACCATCTAGGTACCACCGCTACTCCTATTGCAGCCGACACACGGTACTGTGTGGACGTTACTGTGCCCCGGTTTGAAGGACGCTGTAGCAATCGCTGATGGTAGTGTCTCTGTTGCCGGAGACCATCTAGGTACCACCGCTACTCCTATTGCAGCCGACACACGGTACTGTGTGGACGTTACTGTGCTCCGGTTTGAAGGACGCTGTAGCAATCGCTGATGGTAGTGTCTCTGTTGCCGGAGACCATCTAGGTACCACCGCTACTCCTATTGCAGCCGACACACGGTACTGTGTGGACGTTACTGTGCTCCGGTTTGAAGGACGCTGTAGCAATCGCTGATGGTAGTGTCTCTGTTGCCGGAGACCGTCTAGGTACCACCGCTACTCCTATTGCAGCCGACACACAGTACTGTGCGGACGTTACTGTGCTCCGGTTTGAAGGACGCTGTAGCAATCGCTGATGGTAGTGTCTCTGTTGCCGGAGACCATCTAGGTACCACCGCTACTCCTATTGCAGCCGACACACAGTACTGTGCGGACGTTACTGTGCTCCGGTTTGAAGGACGCTGTAGCCATCACTGGTGGTAGTGTCTCTGTTGCCGGAGACCGTCTAGGTACCACCGCTACTCCTATTGCAGCCGACACACAGTA
This sequence comes from Ornithoptera alexandrae, assembly GCA_029030555.1. NCBI lineage: Eukaryota > Metazoa > Arthropoda > Insecta > Lepidoptera > Papilionidae > Ornithoptera > Ornithoptera alexandrae. The sequence continues at coordinate 273,323 of JARDVY010000165.1, read as the reverse complement.
CTGTGCGGACGTTACTGTGCTCCGGTTTGAAGGACGCTGTAGCCATCACTGGTGGTAGTGTCTCTGTTGCCGGAGACCATCTAGGTACCACCGCTACTCCTATTGCAGCCGACACACAGTACTGTGCGGACGTTACTGTGCTCCGGTTTGAAGGACGCTGTAGCAATCGCTGATGGTAGTGTCTCTGTTGCCGGAGACCATCTAGGTACCACCGCTACTCCTATTGCAGCCGACACACAGTACTGTGCGGACGTTACTGTGCTCCGGTTTGAAGGACGCTGTAGCAATCGCTGATGGTAGTGTCTCTGTTGCCGGAGACCATCTAGGTACCACCGCTACTCCTATTGCAGCCGACACACAGTACTGTGCGGACGTTACTGTGCTCCGGTTTGAAGGACGCTGTAGCAATCGCTGATGGTAGTGTCTCTGTTGCCGGAGACCATCTAGGTACCACCGCTACTCCTATTGCAGCCGACACACAGTACTGTGCGGACGTTACTGTGCTCCGGTTTGAAGGACGCTGTAGCCATCACTGGTGGTAGTGTCTCTGTTGCCGGAGACCATCTAGGTACCACCGCTACTCCTATTGCAGCCGACACACAGTACTGTGCGGACGTTACTGTGCTCCGGTTTGAAGGACGCTGTAGCAATCGCTGATGGTAGTGTCTCTGTTGCCGGAGACCATCTAGGTACCACCGCTACTCCTATTGCAGCCGACACACAGTACTGTGCGGACGTTACTGTGCTCCGGTTTGAAGGACGCTGTAGCAATCGCTGATGGTAGTGTCTCTGTTGCCGGAGACCATCTAGGTACCACCGCTACTCCTATTGCAGCCGACACACAGTACTGTGCGGACGTTACTGTGCTCCGGTTTGAAGGACGCTGTAGCCATCACTGGTGGTAGTGTCTCTGTTGCCGGAGACCGTCTAGGTACCACCGCTACTCCTATTGCAGCCGACACACAGTACTGTGCGGACGTTACTGTGCTCCGGTTTGAAGGACGCTGTAGCAATCGCTGATGGTAGTGTCTCTGTTGCCGGAGACCATCTAGGTACCACCGCTACTCCTATTGCAGCCGACACACAGTACTGTGCGGACGTTACTGTGCTCCGGTTTGAAGGACGCTGTAGCCATCACTGGTGGTAGTGTCTCTGTTGCCGGAGACCGTCTAGGTACCACCGCTACTCCTATTGCAGCCGACACACAGTACTGTGCGGACGTTACTGTGCTCCGGTTTGAAGGACGCTGTAGCAATCGCTGATGGTAGTGTCTCTGTTGCCGGAGACCATCTAGGTACCACCGCTACTCCTATTGCAGCCGACACACAGTACTGTGCGGACGTTACTGTGCTCCGGTTTGAAGGACGCTGTAGCCATCACTGGTGGTAGTGTCTCTGTTGCCGGAGACCGTCTAGGTACCACCGCTACTCCTATTGCAGCCGACACACAGTACTGTGCGGACGTTACTGTGCTCCGGTTTGAAGGACGCTGTAGCAATCGCTGATGGTAGTGTCTCTGTTGCCGGAGACCATCTAGGTACCACCGCTACTCCTATTGCAGCCGACACACAGTACTGTGCGGACGTTACTGTGCTCCGGTTTGAAGGACGCTGTAGCAATCGCTGATGGTAGTGTCTCTGTTGCCGGAGACCATCTAGGTACCACCGCTACTCCTATTGCAGCCGACACACAGTACTGTGCGGACGTTACTGTGCTCCGGTTTGAAGGACGCTGTAGCAATCGCTGATGGTAGTGTCTCTGTTGCCGGAGACCATCTAGGTACCACCGCTACTCCTATTGCAGCCGACACACAGTACTGTGCGGACGTTACTGTGCTCCGGTTTGAAGGACGCTGTAGCAATCGCTGATGGTAGTGTCTCTGTTGCCGGAGACCATCTAGGTACCACCGCTACTCCTATTGCAGCCGACACACAGTACTGTGCGGACGTTACTGTGCTCCGGTTTGAAGGACGCTGTAGCAATCGCTGGTGGTAGTGTCTCTGTTGCCGGAGACCGTCTAGGTACCACCGCTACTCCTATTGCAGCCGACACACAGTACTGTGCGGACGTTACTGTGCTCCGGTTTGAAGGACGCTGTAGCAATCGCTGGTGGTAGTGTCTCTGTTGCCGGAGACCGTCTAGGTACCACCGCTACTCCTATTGCAGCCGACACACAGTACTGTGCGGACGTTACTGTGCTCCGGTTTGAAGGACGCTGTAGCAATCGCTGATGGTAGTGTCTCTGTTGCCGGAGACCGTCTAGGTACCACCGCTACTCCTATTGCAGCCGACACACAGTACTGTGCGGACGTTACTGTGCTCCGGTTTGAAGGACGCTGTAGCAATCGCTGATGGTAGTGTCTCTGTTGCCGAAGACCGTCGGTACCACCGCTACTCCTATTGCAGCCGACAAACATGACACTGCAGACATTATTGTTATCCGGCTTTAAGGGCGCTGTAGCTATCAAAGGTGGTACTAGGCGTATGACCGTGTAGCTACCATTTTTTTTTGTATGAAGTGACGTGACAGACGGGATATTCACGTGAAACTAAGTGACATTACTGTCCATAACAACGTGGCGCTATATACAGCGAGCTCGTCGATTTAAGAAATAATATATTGAGTCTCATTACTCTGGTAATTTCATTAGCTGCAGCGCCTCTCAAACCGGATCACAGTAATGTTTGCACAGTGCTGTCGGCTGCAATAGGCGCTGCAGCGGTACCTACTAAGATGGTCGCCCCCTATATATGTTCCTTCTGAGCCATCTTAGAAACGGCTGAACCGATTTCGATGAAACTTGCACCGAGAGGTAGCCGAAGACAGAGAACGACACAGCAAACAAAATATTACCACCATTACACGCCCTAAATATAAAGTGTACTTTGGCACCGGAAAGTGAATCGGCCCGGTGGGGCTGCACGTTGGCGCAGGCGCCGTGCCTATTGCTGGGGCGGCGCCGCCATCTTTAGGTTTCCTACCCAGCCGCCGGCCCGCGCGGACTTGCTCTCGAATTGTCCACGGCCACTTCTCGGCTGTGCCCGCGCCACGCGACGCAGGCGCCGTGCCTATTGCTGGGGCGGCGCTACCATCTTTAGGTTTCCTACCCAGCCGCCGGCCCGCGTGGACTCGCTCTCGAATTGTCCACGGCCACTTCTCGGCTGTGCCCGCGCCACGCGACGCAGGCGCCGTGCCTATTGGTGGGGCGGCGCTACCATCTTTAGGTTTCGTACTCAGCCGCCGGCCCGCGTGGACTCGCTCTCGAATTGTCCACGGCCGCTTCTCGGCTGTGCCCGCGCCACGCGACGCAGGCGCCGTGCCTATTGCTGGGGCGGCGCTACCATCTTTAGGTTTCGTACTCAGCCGCCGGCCCGCGTGGACTCGCTCTCGAATTGTCCACGGCCACTTCTCGGCTGTGCCCGCGCCACGCGACGCAGGCGCCGTGCCTATTGGTGGGGCGGCGCTACCATCTTTAGGTTTCGTACTCAGCCGCCGGCCCGCGTGGACTCGCTCTCGAATTGTCCACGGCCACTTCTCGGCTGTGCCCGCGCCACGCGACGCAGGCGCCGTGCCTATTGCTGGGGCGGCGCTACCATCTTTAGGTTTCGTACTCAGCCGCCGGCCCGCGTGGACTCGCTCTCGAATTGTCCACGGCCGCTTCTCGGCTGTGCCCGCGCCACGCGACGCAGGCGCCGTGCCTATTGCTGGGGCGGCGCTACCATCTTTAGGTTTCGTACTCAGCCGCCGGCCCGCGTGGACTCGCTCTCGAATTGTCCACGGCCACTTCTCGGCTGTGCCCGCGCCACGCGACGCAGGCGCCGTGCCTATTGCTGGGGCGGCGCTACCATCTTTAGGTTTCGTACTCAGCCGCCGGCCCGCGTGGACTCGCTCTCGAATTGTCCACGGCCACTTCTCGGCTGTGCCCGCGCCACGCGACGCAGGCGCCGTGCCTATTGGTGGGGCGGCGCTACCATCTTTAGGTTTCCTACTCAGCCGCCGGCCCGCGTGGACTCGCTCTCGAATTGTCCACGGCCGCTTCTCGGCTGTGCCCGCGCCACGCGACGCAGGCGCCGTGCCTATTGCTGGGGCGGCGCTACCATCTTTAGGTTTCGTACTCAGCCGCCGGCCCGCGTGGACTCGCTCTCGAATTGTCCACGGCCACTTCTCGGCTGTGCCCGCGCCACGCGACGCAGGCGCCGTGCCTATTGCTGGGGCGGCGCTACCATCTTTAGGTTTCCTACTCAGCCGCCGGCCCGCGTGGACTCGCTCTCGAATTGTCCACGGCCGCTTCTCGGCTGTGCCCGCGCCACGCGACGCAGGCGCCGTGCCTATTGCTGGGGCGGCGCTACCATCTTTAGGTTTCCTACTCAGCCGCCGGCCCGCGTGGACTCGCTCTCGAATTGTCCACGGCCGCTTCTCGGCTGTGCCCGCGCCACGCGACGCAGGCGCCGTGCCTATTGCTGGGGCGGGGCTACCATCTTTAGGTTTCCTACCCAGCCGCCGGCCCGCGCGGACTCGCTCTCGAATTGTCCACGGCCGCTTCTCGGCTGTGCCCGCGCCACGCGACGCAGGCGCCGTGCCTATTGCTGGGGCGGCGCTACCATCTTTAGGTTTCCTACCCAGCCGCCGGCCCGCGCGGACTCGCTCTCGAATTGTCCACGGCCGCTTCTCGGCTGTGCCCGCGCCACGCGACGCAGGCGCCGTGCCTATTGCTGGGGCGGCGCTACCATCTTTAGGTTTCCTACCCAGCCGCCGGCCCGCGCGGACTCGCTCTCGAATTGTCCACGGCCGCTTCTCGGCTGTGCCCGCGCCACGCGACGCAGGCGCCGTGCCTATTGCTGGGGCGGCGCTACCATCTTTAGGTTTCCTACCCAGCCGCCGGCCCGCGCGGACTCGCTCTCGAATTGTCCACGGCCGCTTCTCGGCTGTGCCCGCGCCACGCGACGCAGGCGCCGTGCCTATTGCTGGGGCGGCGCTACCATCTTTAGGTTTCCTACCCAGCCGCCGGCCCGCGCGGACTCGCTCTCGAATTGTCCACGGCCGCTTCTCGGCTGTGCCCGCGCCACGCGACGCAGGCGCCGTGCCTATTGCTGGGGCGGCGCTACCATCTTTAGGTTTCCTACCCAGCCGCCGGCCCGCGCGGACTCGCTCTCGAATTGTCCACGGCCGCTTCTCGGCTGTGCCCGCGCCACGCGACGCAGGCGCCGTGCCTATTGCTGGGGCGGCGCTACCATCTTTAGGTTTCCTACCCAGCCGCCGGCCCGCGCGGACTCGCTCTCGAATTGTCCACGGCCGCTTCTCGGCTGTGCCTGCGCCACGCGATGCGGGCGCCGCTGATTAATTGAAACGAGATTAAAAAGACATTATTACTCTGTTAATTTGTTTGCTCTGTGCAATATATATATGAGTTCCCTTTTTTTCTTCTCTCCCTCTCTATAAGTCTGAAGGTATGGCAATATCTATATATAGGACTCCCTCTGTCTCTCTCTAGGTATTATCACATGTGATGATGGGCACAGGCCTCAGGCCTGTGTACTGCTGGTAGGTTTCCGCCGGAGAGCGCTCGAGCCGCTCGTCTCGTCGCTTCGTTGAATAACAAAAAATACTAAGTTAAGCGTAATGGGAATGAAAGGTTGCAAATGAAGCAGCGGCGCCGCCAGCCCTCGCACGTGGACGGCGAGTGGTGGCGGGCGCGGGCGCGTGCGCGGACTGTGACCAGCTCTTACTATCGCGTTCACTTGCGCTTTCTACACTACAACCGTTCCGCTACGCAGCTTCCGCCGCGTGCTTGTGTTACTCGCCGAGATCTGTCACGCCGGATCAGTTGCGCTCCGGTTCGCCGGGCCACCGGTGCGCCTCGCTTCGGATCGGTAATCGTTTCGTTGCGTCTCGAACGTAAACACCAGTAGCGCTCGTTCCGGTAACAGGCAATGGACATGCGATCGTACAGCCAATCGATTAACCCAATTTATTGAAAACGTCGGCTAATAACAATATGACATCTGTTAAGATGACGTACACTACCATCACATTTTATTCATAGCTTTGAGACAATTTATATAGCTCTCTCTCTTTTTTGAAACATGGTGCTGTTGCCGGAGACCATCAAGTAGCTGCTCCCACCGCAGCGCCTATCGCAGCCGACACAGTACTGTGCGGACATTGCTGTGATCCGGTTTGAAGGACTTTATAGCTATTACTGGTGGTAGTGTCTCTGTTGCCGCAGACCGTCTAGGTACCGCCGCAGCGCCTATCGCAGCCGACACATAGTACTGTGCGGATATTGCTGTGATCCGGTTTGAAGGACTTTATAGCTATTACTGGTGGTAGTGTCTCTGTTGCCGCAGACCGTCTAGGTACCGCCGCAGCGCCTATCGCAGCCGACACATAGTACTGTGCGGACATTGCTGTGATCCGGTTTGAAGGACTTTATAGCTATTACTGGTGGTAGTGTCTCTGTTGCCGCAGACCGTCTAGGTACCATCGCAGCGCCTAGCGCAGCCGACACATAGTACTGTGCGGACATTGCTGTGATCCGGTTTGAAGGACTTTATAGCTATTACTGGTGGTAGTGTCTCTGTTGCCGCAGACCGTCTAGGTACCGCCGCAGCGCTTATCGCAGCTGACACAGTACTGTGCGGACATTGCTGTGATCCGGTTTGAAGGACTTTATAGCTATTACTGGTGGTAGTGTCTCTGTTGCCGCAGACCGTCTAGGTACCGCCGCAGCGCCTATCGCAGCCGACACAGTACTGTGCGGACATTGCTGTGATCCGGTTTGAAGGACTTTATAGCTATTACTGGTGGTAGTGTCTCTGTTGCCGCAGACCGTCTAGGTACCACCGCAGCGCCTATCGCAGCCGACACACTGTACTGTGTGGACATTGCTGTGATCCGGTTTGAAGGACTTTATAGCTATTACTGGTGGTAGTGTCTCTGTAGCCGGAGACCGTCTAAGTAGCTACCGCCGCAGCGCCTATCGCAGCCGACACAGTACTGTGCGGACATTGCTGTGATCCGGTTTGAAGGACTTTATAGCTATTACTGGTGGTAGTGTCTCTGTAGCCGGAGACCGTCTAAGTAGCTACCGCCGCAGCGCCTATCGCAGCCGACACACAGTACTGTGCGGACATTGCTGCGATCCGGTTTGAAGGGCGCTGCAGCTATTACTGGTGGTAGTGTCTTTGTTGCCGGAGACCGTCTAGGTACCACTGCAGTGCCTATTGCAGCCGACACACAGTACTGTGCGGACATTGCTGTGATCCGGTTTGAAGGGCGCTGTAGCTATTACTGGTGGTAGTGTCTTTGTTGCCGGAGACCGTCTAGGTACCGCCGCAGCGCCTATTGCAGCCGACACACAGTACTGTGCGGACATTACTGTGATCCGGTTTGAAAGGCGCTGTAGCTATTACTGGAGGTAGTGTTTCTGTTGCCGCAGATCGTCTGGGTACCACCGCAGCGCCTATTGCAGACCGACAAACAGTACTGTGCAAACATTATTGTGATCTGGTTTGAAGGGCGCTGTAGGTAGTACTTGCCCGGGCGGTCCTCACCGTCCTCGTCTCGCGATACAGGCGGAGGTGGATCATAGGACGCGCCCGAGCCTCCCCCCCCCCCCTCCGTTGTCCTCACAATCATTGCCGCCACCCGCCGAGCGCCGTCCGCGTCTTAAACTCATATCTATATTTATCTATGTATATATTTAATTACACCCCCTTATCTCTCCCCCTATAGCACTATCCACTGTTCAACCCGTCCGCATCCAATATCTCCCCCACCTTTCTCCTCACTCTTACCATGCTACTTCAGCTCGCGGACACAGCTCCGCGGGCCCTGAGTCCGATGAAATCGCAGTGGCTGTCAATAGAACTGCGGCGCAAACATCACCATAAAAAAAAAGATAGTACTGGTGGTAGTGTTCCTGTTGCCGGAGACCGTCTAGGTACGTGAACCATCGTAGCGCTTATTGCAGCTGGCAAACGTTACGTGTTCCGGGTTGAAGGGCGTCGTAGCTAGTGAAATTGCTGGGGTACGGAGACACGACTTGTCTCAGGCGACGAGTGCAATGTGCCATATAGTTATGAGCAGGCGTGTATTACTTACCGTTAGGGGAACGTACCGTCCGTCTCGTGACTGGAATAAAAAAAGCCTGTTTGGACGGTCACCACCATCAGTAAGTCTTCTTTTGATAATGTGCATAGTGCACCATTAAAACGGCTGGGAGTTGCATCAGCGCTGCCGCTAACGTGCCGACCGATATCCAAAGTCAATAGAAACAAGATGGCGGGCCCGCGTTGGCGCGCTTTCTATTTACGCATTCGGATTACGAAAATGTCGAAAAGTCCCGTTCCATATTCAAATCCCCAACGGTCTCGAGCTTTCCTACCAGTAGGGCCGCCGCGTAGCATTCCGATTACGAAACGTGCCAGTACCGGTTCCATCCGGCCGGCCGCGCGCCTCGCGATCATACGAGATTGTAACGACAACAAACCGGATATTGACGGAAATCCCTTCCAGTGCTTTTATCGGCTAAACGGATACACGAACATCACCTACAGCCGACATAAAATATTGAGTCTCGTTAACTCAGTTAATTCACTAACTGCAGCGCCCTTCAAGCCGGACCAAGTAATGTTTGTGGAGTAGTTACTGTTTATCGCTGCGGTAGTACCTATCTACACAGTCTCCGGCAACAGAGCAATGAACCGGTGGCGGGTGCCAGCCAGCTAACCGTGGGAGTGGTGGGAGTGTGGGTATACATAAATAACTAATGTTGTGGATATGCAAATCCAAACATCCTTCCGAAGTGTTTACACGACGAATAAGGATCGGCGAGTGCAACGGAACTGACTGCAGCTGCTTTTGATATTCGACCTCACGTAGTACGGGTGGTAGCGCCTGTCGCCGGAGACCGTCCAGGTACTACACTACCGCAGCGACGAGCAGCTGTGTGCAAACGTTACTATGATCCGGTTTGAAGGACGCTGTAGAGATAGTTCAATTATTGGGGTAATGAGACTTAACATCTTATATGTGCCAAGGCGGGGCGAGCGCAGTGCGGTGTAATGTATACCATTCCAATTAGCGCTATGTATCACTTAACACCAGGTGAATGTCTTAGTTAAATAAAATATTAATGTGCGTACGTAAAGGTGAACCTTGGTGTCGGCGAAGTGTGTTCGTGTAGCTCGCCGCGTCTCATTACCGCTCTTAGTGGTATTGTTTACCTGCTGCACCGCGAGTCGACTGCAGCCTCGTATCGATGTACCGTCGCCCGCCGCTCCGCACCGCACCGCGCCGCGCCGCGCCAGGCCGGGCCGAAACCGCAGTGCGTCTATTGCCTTGCCGACGGTTAAAAAAAAAATAAACACCGAGTTCATTCAGCGGCGCGCGCCGTCCCGCTCCGCCGCGTGGCGCCGTCTCACTCCGACGGCCGGTCGCGTTATGTCATCAGGAAGCCGCCATTGTCAAGTGCGCTCACTAATCTTTATTTCGCGCGTTTTATTTAAAGATGGCGGTCGTGTGAACGCGTAAACGGCTTTTAATCGACGCTATTATTGTTATTTCATTATTAACACTTGCAAACAAAGCAAAGTCCATTTGTTAAAACCATTCGTGAAAGGCCACGGTTCTAAGACCATGCTGCCTCGTCTTAACCAAGGGGCACCACTTGTACGGTTCGGTTTTTTTTTTTAATTATAACAGATGTAGGTTGTTTGGCTTCCATACCGATTTTTTTTTTTAATATTTTATGCACGTGGTCTTCTTTTTATAAAATTGTAGCATTTGCTTAGGTTATTTAGATATATATAGTCTAGTGCTAGTGACGTGTTTACTAATTATGTAGTGTTCACTGTAATGCAGTGGTAGAGCAGCCTCTCCCGCGCATCCTCGAGGATGTGGCCTGAGTGACGTGTCGGTATGCCCACCGCTGGTAATGCCGGGGCTCGCGCTGTTTCTGAAGCTCGGCGCGCTCAGTCGCCATGTCGCGGTCCGCGCGCGGGACTACGCCATTCGTAATTCAAATGGAGTAATATTTGAATTCCGAATGATAATGTCGGGTCGTTGACAATTATGTAGAAAAAAGTTTACATGTACACATACGCGCGCGCGCGCACACACACGCACGTATGCAAATTTATTTACATGTATTTTTAATTAATTAATGATAAATTTATTTGGATGGCAACACTTTAAAGCCAAAGTATATGTAGTACTTACATTTAATTCACGCAACAATGTGTGATGATCACCTGATTGTAGCGTAGCGCTGCTTTGGATAATGTACACTGCAACGTCTCCGTCGCTTTGACAGCTGCATTGTGTGGGAACTCCGGTCTGTTTTTATCTGATCCTAAACAAGTTTTAAGTGATACGATTTTTTTTAAGTGTTGCGTCTATTAGGACAAAGGTTGAGCTCTTTCAGCCCGCTTCGATTCTGAGTATATATATATTTTGAAATATTAGGATCCAATACCGTGCATTTACGTAAATTATGGCGCCATTATCGAGTGGGAGTGAAACTTGACGTTGCGTTAGAAAAAGATGGCGGCGGCCGTTAAGCGAGTTCCGTAGAGCAGGTTGTTTTTTTTTCTTCTAAAGGCACTGATTTGTTCTGTATTGAGCCGCGACGTGTTGTGTTGTTTTTTTTTCTAAACTTTGAACGTAAGGGTTATTTAAATGGAAACGATTACTTGTTCAGATAACACGCGCCCGCCGGTTCGTTACAAATTTATTTATTGGATGACGTTTGATGATTGTTCCTCTGGAGTAATATCGGTTTACCATCGAATACCATCAGGTGGTGACGTGGGTATATCTTTGTGATTGTATATCATTATTGCGGTGTATATAATAATATTTGAACATTGCTGTTATAGTTAGGAACGTGTCTAGAACGTGAATTAAAGTCATCTACATTTTTCTGCCTAAACTGGCGCATCGTTATGTCTATAGTACCAAACTCAATGTGTCGCAGTATATATCATCCTAACTAGTATATATGCAATATAATTAGGTGGACATTGCACTTGTCTCGTAATAAGCTCTAATGCAAAAATATAACTATTATCCGACTTGAATGACCACGTTGCCTCTGAAGTTACGAGACTAAATATCTTTTCTATAGCGACAAATTCAATGTGTTGCAGTGTACATTACTCTAGATTGAATCACATTGTTATAGGCGGACGTATGCCTTACAATTAGATGACGGTCACACTCCTGTCGTAGCTACCACCACCACGCGACATTAAATAAATTATTTTGATAGCAAGAACGTGTACCATTTTGTCTTGAAGCGTCGAGTGGTGTTTGTTGTTGTGTAAACTTCCTTACTAGTATTACATAGGCAAGCATACTACATGGTATACAACACGAACACCATGGATCATCATCAGCTGTAATCACCAGCCTGTCCACTCATAAAGATTTGGAACAGCTCTTTCAGCGAGTGGTTGAGAAATCCTCCACCGCCGCCACTTTCCCGCGCCTCTGCTCCAGCTCGACTATCAGCTCTGTAAACATGAACCATTTTTAAACACGTTTTTTATCTTCACATGATACTCTTTGTAATCCACAAGCTTTGAATGCAGTTGGCAAGAAAAGTTTTTTTAAAATTAACATGATTAAGTACGGTCCGAATGTTCCGATTTTTGTTGTGAATCGTACTTCCGTTGATATGGTGGGTAAACTATTAGGATGGCAGTTAAAAAAAGATTACCGCGAAATCGACTTCATATGTTCCGGGTTCTTGAAAACTTGTCGAAAACTGTACTCGCAAATCGACTATACATGTTACAGATTCAAACTTACAGACTTCTCGCTAAGAGCACCTCATACGTTCCAGATTCGACCCAGCGACTTATCGAAGAGAACTCCCAAATCGACCTCTCATGTTCCGGATTAGATCTCGGAGACTTGTCGAACAGAACTCCCAAATTGACCTCTCATGTTCCGGATTAGATCTCGGAGACTTGTCGAACAGAACTCCCAAATCGACCTCTCATGTTCCGGATTAGATCTCGGAGACTTGTCGAACAGAACTCCCAAATCGACCTCTCATGTTCCGGATTAGATCTCGGAGACTTGTCGAACAGAACTCCCAAATCGACCTCTCATGTTCCGGATTAGATCTCGGAGACTTATCGAAGAGAACTCCCAAATCGACCTCTCATGTTCCGGATTAGATCTCGGAGACTTGTCGAACAGAACTCCCAAATTGACCTCTCATGTTCCGGATTAGATCTCGGAGACTTGTCGAACAGAACTCCCAAATCGACCTCTCATGTTCCGGATTAGATCTCGGAGACTTGTCGAACAGAACTCCCAAATCGACCTCTCATGTTCCGGATTAGATCTCGGAGACTTGTCGAACAGAACTCCCAAATCGACCTCTCATGTTCCGGATTAGATCTCGGAGACTTGTCGAACAGAACTCCCAAATCGACCTCTCATGTTCCGGATTAGATCTCGGAGACTTGTCGAACAGAACTCCCAAATCGACCTCTCATGTTCCGGATTAGATCTCGGAGACTTGTCGAACAGAACTCCCAAATCGACCTCTCATGTTCCGGATTAGATCTCGGAGACTTGTCGAACAGAACTCCCAAATCGACCTCTCATGTTCCGGATTAGATCTCGGAGACTTGTCGAACAGAACTCCCAAATCGACCTCTCATGTTCCGGATTAGATCTCGGAGACTTGTCGAACAGAACTCCCAAATCGACCTCTCATGTTCCGGATTAGATCTCGGAGACTTGTCGAACAGAACTCCCAAATCGACCTCTCATGTTCCGGATTAGATCTCGGAGACTTGTCGAACAGAACTCCCAAATCGACCTCTCATGTTCCGGATTAGATCTCGGAGACTTGTCGAACAGAACTCCCAAGTCGACCTCTCATGTTCCGGATTAGATCTCGGAGACTTGTCGAACAGAACTCCCAAATCGACCTCTCATGTTCCGGATTAGATCTCGGAGACTTGTCGAACAGAACTCCCAAATCGACCTCTCATGTTCCGGATTAGATCTCGGAGACTTGTCGAACAGAACTCCCAAATCGACCTCTCATGTTCCGGATTAGATCTCGGAGACTTGTCGAACAGAACTCCCAAATCGACCTCTCATGTTCCGGATTAGATCTCGGAGACTTGTCGAACAGAACTCCCAAATCGACCTCTCATGTTCCGGATTAGATCTCGGAGACTTGTCGAACAGAACTCCCAAGTCGACCTCTCATGTTCCGGATTAGATCTCGGAGACTTGTCGAACAGAACTCCCAAATCGACCTCTCATGTTCCGGATTAGATCTCGGAGACTTGTCGAACAGAACTCCCAAATCGACCTCTCATGTTCCGGATTAGATCTCGGAGACTTGTCGAACAGAACTCCCAAATCGACCTCTCATGTTCCGGATTAGATCTCGGAGACTTGTCGAACAGAACTCCCAAATCGACCTCTCATGTTCCGGATTAGATCTCGGAGACTTGTCGAACAGAACTCCCAAGTCGACCTCTCATGTTCCGGATTAGATCTCGGACAGTTGTTACATATTTTCTAATATATGTGTATATGTAAATGGACGAGTATGTTATGAACAACACATTTCTTTATAAATACTTAAAATTATGTGTACACGTGTGTACGTGTTTACGTGCGTACGTGTGTACGTGTGTACGTGTACGTGGCGCCTGTCGCTGTCGCTTGCTTGTGCGCATGTGTGCGCGCGATCGCTCGTCGGGGCCGCGGCTCAGACCCCGAATACCTCCACTTGACCCCACCCACGCCGCTGCACTGCCGCTCTCCCATCACCACTCGGCTAATAACACAGCTCCTAAGTTTCCCTAACGGTCGACGCGACCAATTAAAGCGAATAGCCTGTTAGCACTAATTAGATGCGCTAGACTTAGTCATATTGTTGAAAAATAAATTAAGACAAATCTTATTGCGGTCGACAAACAGTACTGTGATCCGGTTTGAAGGACTCTGTAGCTAGTGGAATTGCTAAGGTAACGAGACTCGACATCTTTTGTATTGGGTGAAGAGTGCAATGTGATGAATTGTATAACAATTTTTGTTTTTTTTTTTTTTTGCCTAGCTCTACGTTAGCATGGGCACGCGTATGACGTAGCATCAGGTGAACATACATACATACACACATACATATATATATATGTCGCATCGTCACAAGTTACTTAAGATTTTTGATTTTTAAGTTTTGTACGGTACGAGCGAGCATGTGTCGCAGTGTACATCTCCTGATGTTTATACCAATTGTCGCGCGGAGGTCTGCAGCGGGACTCATTGTAACGCGACGGACAGATGTGATCCGGACGCGATCGGACTGCGTCCATCTGTCGAACTTGCCATGCGACGGTTCGACAGGCGGCACCGCATGGGAACCTGTCCGACCTCCGCGCCGGCAACAATACTGCACGCGGAAGCTGGGGAAGATGCCGAAAAAAAAAACAACAATACACAATCAGATGATCCAGATTCGCACGGGAAACGTCACGCCTTTGTTGTCTCCGGGGTCGCAACCCCCGGCGCCCCGGCCGCCCGCGGAACCCGCGCCCCGGTTCCCAGCCCACGGCCTTTCATCCATTGCTAATTTTTTTGCTCCGAATAAAATTATATCAAAATATTCCGTAATCATTACACGTATAACCACACTCACTCTTGCACTGGAACCAGCTCGCACCAGATTTGTAATATCATCCGATGATAGGAGCCAGAGTACTGTTTGTTGAATAGCAAGGTGCATCTCGACCTGGTGATGTTATTTTTTTTTTTGCGTGGGATATTACCTGCGGCATACCAGTCCTCGCGATGGTAAAAGTAGGTAATGTCGGACTTGCACCGACTAAAATCTCCACGATGTTCCACCTTGTCGCTTTATGGCAGGGTCACGGGAACGCTTTTATCGCACAGCTCCACGACCCCGCCAGCGCCAGCTGCACCAAGCAGCCCTACCTCGGGAGGGAAGAACCCCTCCTTTCCACCTTCGTATCGGCACGCCTGAACACACAGCGCGCCCTCCTCTCTGCTTCTTACAGTTTCTGGGCAACGCATTCGCCATGGGAGCCAAAAGAGAAAACTCCCGACTTCCTGTGGCGGATTCGATCTTGGACTCCGCCGCCTACCGTTATACTGCTGCAGAGGGTACGGTGAGCGGCGAATCGCAATACCGACACTCCTCTCCCTTCGCGACTCCACCCTTGGCTGCAAAGCGCTAAAGCCGCCCGTGCAGCCCCCCGGCATGCATCCGAGGTGAGCTTACGGAACTCACCTGCAGCGGCCACCTTGAGCCGGCTGGGTGGGTTCCTCTTCAATTCACCGTGGGTAACCAAGCCACAGCTACTGAGCCCCACCGCCACAAGGCGGGAACCTGTTCGGGGGGACGAGTTGGTGAGGTTAGCTCTTCTCTTTTAGCAACACCATCTTACCATATTTGGATCTATCGCTGGAGACCGTCTAGGCGGGGTACTCCGGCTACTTATTGCAGCTGATAAACATCATTGTGTTCCGATTTGAAGGGCGCTGTAGCTAGACTCAACATGTTACATCTATCACCTTAAGCGACTAGCGCCACTTCGCTATGAGCAGGCGAATCACTTACCACCAGGTGAAAGTCCGCTGGTCTTGTCGCCTTATTATATTGAAAAAGAAGATAGTAATCAAATAATTGTTTAACTACCCCATCTCCGTCTCACTTTAGCGATGAGTATGACGCTGTCTCTGTCCAACGCACCGATCGGTGTACGGACGGACGGACGGTCGCCGCGCTGCGCGTGCGCGCGACCCCATTGACAGCGCGCGCCGAAACAAAACATTCGTCCGCCATCTTTGTTTGCGGCGGGCAACGGATGATAAGGTCGGTGTTGCCAACAACATGTAACGGAAATTGAATTTGATAAGGCGCTAATCATATTTATAATGAATGCAGCTTCGTTTGTTGTTTTTATCCTTGTTTAATAAATAGGTTTTGCCATTGTTAATTAAATTAATAAAGATGGCGGATAGGTGTTGCTACAGATCGTGTCGGTACCGCCGCAGCCGACAGACAGTACTGTGCAAACATTACTGTTATCCGGTTTGAAGGACTAATCACTGTTACTGGCGGTAGATCTCTTTTGCCGAAGACCGTCTAGGTAGGTACCATCACAGCGCCTATTGCAGCCGGCAAACTACTATACAGATATTACTGTGATCCGGCTTGAACGGCGCTAGCTAGTGAAATTACAACGGTTAAAATTTTACTTTAAAGCGACGAGTACAATGTGGTGCAGTGTATATCATGCTATCTATCGCCTCGTTATAGATAAGCGTATCTATTAAAAAACAATGACATCATATAAATATACTAACTGGTGCCGTGTCAGGTACCGCTGCTACCGGCGCGTGCGCCGCTAATCTTCAATTTTGTTTATTTTAAGTCAATAATAATTAAAAAAAAAAACAATATAGATAATGATCACAAATTGTCTGCCTTACAAAATATCCAATTAGTAATATATCATCTGATGATCTGTTGGCGCCCCGAAAATGTCGGTGTTATGATAATGGCGAATTGAAAAAAAAATTTACATAAAAAAGAAGACTGGTTTTTTTTTTTAATACAAAGGGAGACAAAGGGCCTTTCCCACGGCATCCAGTTTAAACTAACCCAGTATGTATGTACTGCTTCGAATGCCTTCGTGGCGCAGTGGCGGCTAACTAGGGGAAGCCCCGGTTCGAATCCAGTAATAAATATTATGAAGTGTGTAAAAGTATTTTAAAACGGCTCCTATATCTACGCACAAACAGTGGTGTGCAAACATTACTCTTGTCCGGCTCGAAGGACCATGTAGCTAATGATGTTCCTGCTGTAAAGAGACATTTTATGTAGACGACAGGAATAATGTGATGCAGTGTATATCATCTCAACTAACGACAAATTGTTTTAAAGTATCACTTGCTATTAAGTGAAGGTCTCGCTTGTCAGGTCGCAGTCGAATAAAAACAAAATGCAGTGATACGCGTAAACGACACTCGTTATTCGGTGACGGTTCGTAAACCACACACGGCGAGAAGCTCCGTCCTCAATTGCCACAACCTGTCGTAGTCGCTTTAAAGAGGATGCGCCCCAATTCCTAAGTTCCTTTGCCCCAACCCTCGCGCTGGTGTTGCATCATCACGAACTAATGACCTAACGGATAATGTTACCATTACCACAAATAACAGAAAAAATATTATTAATTAGTCGAATAAAAAAATAGTGCGTGTCTACTGTCCGAGACTAATTCAGTACTACCTACTACCACGTTTACTTTATTAATGCGCAAAATTACTGTTATCCAGCTCGAAGGACCAGGACCGTTGGGAAATTACTTCGGTAACGAGTCTTAAAATGTTCGGTTTAAAACGACAAACAACAATGTTGTGCTGTGTATAGTAATTAACTTCCGCCGCATCGTTACCATCGGATATTCATATCCTCGTCGCTTCAAATAAAAATAATAATAATAACAATTAATTTGTTTTACATTTGCAAACCGGCGGACATCTATGCGTCGGCGGCGTTAAGATATAACTGCACTCAACCATTCGCGCGCTTTTGTAGAAACAATGAAAGGATTCCGTGTCTGTGGGGTGGGGGCAGCGCGGCGACGTGACAGCGCGGCGTTGGCGACGCGGGCGGCCGTCCTTTCAAAATGACAGAATTACAGGCGCGCCATTGTTCCCGCGCGAACGGCGAGGAGGCGAGGAGGCGAGGAGGCGGCGGTGCGTCAGGCTGAGCGCGCGCGGGCTTGTGCCTTCTGCAGGACGTCACCGTTGACCGAAGTTAAAAAATTAACAAACATTTAAATTTTATATTAACTTCCATAATTAATACATAACTACAGCTACTCTCCTACTAATGATATCGGCAACTTTTGTTTTCCAATACAATGCTCGTGTCAACTTAGGATTAAAGTTGAAAAGAAAAAAAATCGTGTTCGTATATATATTTCGCGTGAACCCGGAAGTAGTTGCATACATACAGGATTTTTCTTAGTGATTAACTTAAAACCTAAAGGAATTACTTAATGATCGCTTATATTTATGGGAATATTACTTATTTAAAAAAAATATTTTTTTGGGCATATTTTCAATTATTGTTTTTACTACGCTACTACCGATTCGCAGCAGTCATGATTACGTTATCATCTTTTTTTTCATCATCATTATTAGTAGGATAACGTCCACTGCCGAGTAGAAGCTGGGTATTAATTTTAAACAAAAAATAGTTTGTATATATTGTTTACTGAGGTGGCTGATCTTTAAGATCATTTGACTGTGTATTATAAAAAAAAGTAGTTTCGATGTCGCTCCTCCAGATACCAACCATTACCAATATCAGTAATTTTAACCGTCCATTTTAAGATATAATTAACATTCTACTGGTTAAGCCGAAGACAGTCTAGTTACTGCCGCAGCGTCTATTGCAGCCGGGACACAGTACTGTGTAGACGTTGCTGTAGTCCTGTTTGAAGGGCGCTGTAGCTATTACTGGTGGTAGTGTCTCTGTTGCTGCAGACCGTCTAGGTACCGCCGCAGCGTCTGTGACAGCCGACACACAGTACTGTGCGGACATTACTGTGATCCGGTTTGAAGGACGCTATAGCTATTACTGGTGATAGTACTTAACAATATTAATGGCGGAAGCGGCAGGAGCGCAGCGGGCCGAGTTAGAAGTAGTAACGAAAGCAAAAGTAAATGGTAGCACCATCGCCTCTCTGATGAGGGAGGAGGAACAAGACTTAAAATAAATGAAAGAATAGTAGAGTAGTGGAGTTGTAGAGTTGTAAAAAGTGGAACTGTAATAAATGAAGACAAAATGATATATAGTATATTAGAATAGAATAAGACAAGAGTGTGACGTAACAAAAACAAGAGAATGTAACTGTAGAATGGGAAAGAAATTGTAAAGTTAAATAAATAAAGAACGGCTGGCTGTCCTGCTTCGTCTCGTCTCCTCTCGTCTCCTCTCGTCTCGTCTCCCGCATTAGGGCGCGATGTATCTAAGAAGGAAATGGAATGGAGAAAGAAAGTGGAATAAATAAAAACAGAAATATAAGATGGAAGACAATAAAGGTAACAAATAAGGGCAATGTAAAGAATAGCAGTGCAGGCCCAGGCCCAAAAATGTCCAGGGGAACGAATAAAGGAAACCATCATCCATCATCCATCATCATCATCGTCATGATATCCTATATCGCCACAAATCTTTATCATTGTAAAACGCGCCGTACGCGTGTTATACATCTAATTTCTTAACTGGAAAGGGCACAGGTCTAAACACTATTCAGCCAATGCAACATTGTAATATTATTTTATTAAAATTTTTCCTAAGACAAAAGCGAAGACGTCATTAATCCACGTAATATATTTTTTTTTTCATTATTGAAAAATTTCGTATTTAAAAATTAATATTCTTTTTTTAATTTATGGGCTAGTACATAAAACTGGATTCCGTTTCACATGTGTTCAGAATGTATGTAAGTGTTACCTTTGCTTACTTCATATGATGTATATATATACTCATACATAGAGCAGTTGTGTACTTGGCAGCGTGCGCGTGCGCGTGCGGGTGCGCGTGCGCGGTCGGAGGCGGCGTGACGTCACCGCCGGCTCCGACCGCGCCGGCGGTGAGCGCTGACACAATTTTCCCTCTATCAGCTCACATTTGGGTCGGTGTCAGAGTTGAAGAGCGTTGCGTTAGAAGTGTGTCATCAATATCAAGTGGATTCCGTTACAGCTCGTGTATATACACAACAACCGTATCTAATATATGTTATCACGGTGCTTTTGATCGCTTTAACACGTTGGAATTCGCACTGATCTGATCTTTCTATCAATCCTGTTCCTGCTGTTATGCGCAAAATGTTTTAGACCTGGTTTCGTATTGTGTTAAAGCTATGAAGCCTCTACCAAACACTTGAGAAGGATCGTATCTAGTAAGGTACCAATAATAATGAGACGACGGTTAGGATGTTTACACAACATTACAAATTTCTTGAGAGAGAGATATATAAAAGCGCACATCGTTACATTCTAACACATGGTGACAGACCATTACAGTGGAAGCCAATATATCATCAGAGATATTCGTAAGTCCTACGCTAATCAGTCCCGCGCTGCAAGTATCCAGCGCTTCCTCAAACCTGGATCAGATCCTCGGTCTAACTTATCTCCCGTCTATTACCTTTATTAATGACATAGTAATTAGAATGTTCACATAACGTCTTGTTCGATATTTATAAACGTGCTTTAAACTGAAATACAGTCGATACTTACTTCCATTATACAGCATCAGATCTGTCTTCTAATATCATCATTGAAGATCATCACTTTTGGACTTGAGCCTCTCCGGATGACCATTTCACTGTTCGGTCTCGTCACCAAGTATTCAGTCCACATTGTATTGTATAAGGCACAACAACGCACGGCGGTAAGTTTAGTTTCAGTGCCGCTATATGTATGTTAACTTGAAAAGTGCAGCTGTTAAACGTTACTTTTTACAAACTTAACCGTCACTTAAAGGTTTTGCGCGTCAAATCGCTATAAATCGTTTCTAAGTAAAAACTAAGCCGCTACGTACGTTATACATTCGGGCGGCGCCGCTTGGCGCGCTCCCGTGTTCCCGCGCTCCCGCGTTCCCGCGCTGTCACACGGCGGCCCGCCATCTTGCGGGCGGCGGACGCGTTCCGTTTTTATTCAGGAACGAAGGCGAACGAGGTTTAAAACCTCTTTCGTTCATTTTAATATTTTATTAAATAATTAAAATATATATAAATATAT
>JARDVY010000165.1:65000-247500 GCA_029030555.1 Ornithoptera alexandrae | reverse complement strand
CCGACACACAGTACTGTGCGGACATTGCTGTGATCCGGTTTGAAGGGCGCTGTAGCTATCACTGGTGGTAGTGTCTCTGTTGCCGCAGACCGTCTAGGTACCGCCGCAGCGCCTGTTGCAGCCGACACACAGTACTGTGCGGACATTGCTGTGATCCGGTTTGAAGGGCGCTGTAGCTATCACTGGTGGTAGTGTCTCTGTTGCCGCAGACCGTCTAGGTACCGCCGCAGCGCCTGTTGCAGCCGACACACAGTACTGTGCGGACATTGCTGTGATCCGGTTTGAAGGGCGCTGTAGCTATCACTGGTGGTAGTGTCTCTGTTGCCGCAGACCGTCTAGGTACCGCCGCAGCGCCTGTTGCAGCCGACACACAGTACTGTGCGGACATTGCTGTGATCCGGTTTGAAGGGCGCTGTAGCTATCACTGGTGGTAGTGTCTCTGTTGCCGCAGACCGTCTAGGTACCGCCGCAGCGCCTGTTGCAGCCGACACACAGTACTGTGCGGACATTGCTGTGATCCGGTTTGAAGGGCGCTGTAGCTATCACTGGTGGTAGTGTCTCTGTTGCCGCAGACCGTCTAGGTACCGCCGCAGCGCCTGTTGCAGCCGACACACAGTACTGTGCGGACATTGCCGTGATCCGGTTTGAAGGGCGCTGTAGCTATCACTGGTGGTAGTGTCTCTGTTGCCGCAGACCGTCTAGGTACCGCCGCAGCGCCTGTTGCAGCCGACACACAGTACTGTGCGGACATTGCCGTGATCCGGTTTGAAGGGCGCTGTAGCTATCACTGGTGGTAGTGTCTCTGTTGCCGCAGACCGTCTAGGTACCGCCGCAGCGCCTGTTGCAGCCGACACACAGTACTGTGCGGACATTGCCGTGATCCGGTTTGAAGGGCGCTGTAGCTATCACTGGTGGTAGTGTCTCTGTTGCCGCAGACCGTCTAGGTACCGCCGCAGCGCCTGTTGCAGCCGACACACAGTACTGTGCGGACATTGCCGTGATCCGGTTTGAAGGGCGCTGTAGCTATCACTGGTGGTAGTGTCTCTGTTGCCGCAGACCGTCTAGGTACCGCCGCAGCGCCTGTTGCAGCCGACACACAGTACTGTGCGGACATTGCCGTGATCCGGTTTGAAGGGCGCTGTAGCTATCACTGGTGGTAGTGTCTCTGTTGCCGCAGACCGTCTAGGTACCGCCGCAGCGCCTGTTGCAGCCGACACACAGTACTGTGCGGACATTGCTGTGATCCGGTTTGAAGTGCGCTGTAGCTATCACTGGTGGTAGTGTCTCTGTTGCCGCAGACCGTCTAGGTACCGCCGCAGCGCCTGTTGCAGCCGACACACAGTACTGTGCGGACATTGCTGTGATCCGGTTTGAAGGGCGCTGTAGCTATCACTGGTGGTAGTGTCTCTGTTGCCGGAGACCGTCTAGGTACCGCCGCAGCGCCTGTTGCAGCCGACACACAGTACTGTGCGGACATTGCTGTGATCCGGTTTGAAGGGCGCTGTAGCTATCACTGGTGGTAGTGTCTCTGTTGCCGGAGACCGTCTAGGTACCGCCGCAGCGCCTGTTGCAGCCGACACACAGTACTGTGCGGACATTGCTGTGATCCGGTTTGAAGGGCGCTGTAGCTATCACTGGTGGTAGTGTCTCTGTTGCCGGAGACCGTCTAGGTACCGCCGCAGCGCCTGTTGCAGCCGACACACAGTACTGTGCGGACATTGCTGTGATCCGGTTTGAAGGGCGCTGTAGCTATCACTGGTGGTAGTGTCTCTGTTGCCGGAGACCGTCTAGGTACCGCCGCAGCGCCTGTTGCAGCCGACACACAGTACTGTGCGGACATTGCTGTGATCCGGTTTGAAGGGCGCTGTAGCTATCACTGGTGGTAGTGTCTCTGTTGCCGGAGACCGTCTAGGTACCGCCGCAGCGCCTGTTGCAGCCGACACACAGTACTGTGCGGACATTGCTGTGATCCGGTTTGAAGGGCGCTGTAGCTATCACTGGTGGTAGTGTCTCTGTTGCCGGAGACCGTCTAGGTACCGCCGCAGCGCCTGTTGCAGCCGACACACAGTACTGTGCGGACATTGCTGTGATCCGGTTTGAAGGGCGCTGTAGCTATCACTGGTGGTAGTGTCTCTGTTGCCGGAGACCGTCTAGGTACCGCCGCAGCGCCTGTTGCAGCCGACACACAGTACTGTGCGGACATTGCTGTGATCCGGTTTGAAGGGCGCTGCAGCTAGTGTAACTACTGGCATAATGAGATTCAACATCTTATGTCTCCATGATAGTCAATTTACGTCCCCAGTGTTGGGGCACCGGCCTACCCTCAATATGAGTGCAATGGGCCACGGTCGCCGCGCGGGCCCAACGCGGCTCGGTGACACACACACACCTCGGAATAAGTTCCAATCCACGTGCAGGTCCCCTCGCGATGTTCTCCTTCGCCGTTTGCACTCCGCTGCTGTTGCTAAAGTTCGCAAATGTACACTACTTGAATATTGAACTCACCGCTACACGCCGGGGTTCGAACCCGCGACCTTCGCAAAGTATCATCTTATGTCTCCCTACCCTAACTTTGTCAACATTTTAATATTATAAAAAAAAAACGTATTTTTTTTATCTTACGAAGCGACGATACGAGCTATCACTTGATGTTAAGTGATACGCTTACCCGCAATACCGTAGTGCTAGTTAAGATGGTGTACACTGCACCATAATGCGCTCGTCGCAGAAATGGTTGAAACTAGTTACAACAACCTTCACACCGGAACACCGTACCGTCTAGGACCTTCTGCAACAGAGACCCTGGCATCAGTAATAACAGTCACTTTTAAAACATTAATTTATTTGGGTCTACATTTTAATTTTTTTGTAAAAGTAACAGATTAAAAAAAAATTAAGAGTTAATTTTATTTAAAAATAAAATTCAAATTTATATCAAAATTATTTTTATTTTTTTTTCTGTAGATAAAATAAAAAATAATTGTATACAGTGTTTAGCTTTGGCATTTGAGACTGCGACCTTTGCTTTTTTATGTCACTGCGTTCGTGTGTCCGGCGCATACAGGAAGAAACCGCTCCATCCCCCTCCCCCCCCCCGCCGCCGCCGCCGCCGCGTCTCGGCACCACGCCACCTGATGCGATGGTGCTCACACCATTTTACACTCATGAAAACCGTCTCCCATGCGACAAGTACTTCCTGTATCCGTTATTGCGGACCAACTGGTTCAGCTCCTCGTTCTCCACGAGAGCAGCAAACGAGTGGAACAACTTGCGAATACACGAGCGTGTCCAACGGGGCAGTGAACAGGTCGGTGGTACCAGGTCGGTGCCGGGTCAGCGCGCCTGCCGCCGCGGACCGCATCACCACTTAACATCCGGTGGGCTCGTGGCCCAGCGCTGACCGAGCCAATTTAGAAAAAAACAAACTTATTGTATTAGTTATTTTGACTGTTCTATATTTTTCTAATAAATATAAACATTAGACGTCATTGCTTACTAGGGTAGGGGTGCAAGTAAGGGTTCCAGCTCAACATCTCGCGGGGTGCAAGCCGTCCTCACCAGCTCGAGGTGCGGCCTGATAATCAACGAACGAGACTCCTGCTCCCACCGACCCGCATTGCGCCAGCTTGGTAGGAAGTGACCCAAATCTTCTCCCTTATGAACACCTACCCGATCGTTGTGGGAATTTTTGAGGGAGGCTTATGTCCAGCGGTGGAAGATTAGTTATTAAAAAAAAAAAATTATTTACTTTGTTTTATTTTAATGAAGCGACGAGCCTAAAGGTACATTCAGCTTACAGCTTACGTCAAGCTCTGCACAGCACTGCGCTCGCCTTCAGACGTCGATGTCGAGTGTCGTTATGCCCCGGTATACTGACTATCTGCAGCGCCCTTCAAACCGGAACACGGTAATGTTTTCTCGAGCACGGTCGGCCGCTCAGTGGACCTCGGCTGGGTGGGTGGGTGCACGCACCGCACCCGCGTGGGACAAGCGAAGCTTGAATCCTGACCGTTGCCACCCCATCCGGCGCCGCCTAATCATATCTTGCGCTGCCCCACTTCCTCCTTAAGACGTATTACAACCTAATTGTTTCACTTAACCTTGAGTGGTAACAGCGCGATGACTCGAGCAGTAAATTATGTATGCACAAACAGAGAATAATATTAAAGGTTTCTGAACGAGTGATGTTATAGAGAGAGAGAGAGAGAGATATATATATATATATATATATAGTTCCATTATAAGAGAGAAAGGGACGGAAGAGCGTAGAAAGAATTAACACTCATTTATATAAGTAAATTAAACAGCTGATTTTCATAATAGTTATTTTATTAAGGTTTCTATCCAACTTCTTCCCCTCCCTCCAACAAATAAAATGGCCGCCGTCCAAATTGTATGTCTTATTTATTCAAAATTTAATTTATTTTCAAATAGTAATAGTAATGTATGTCAGATTTGATGATGACGGAACTGCTGCCGAAGATTGCTACATCTGAAAGCAGTAGTGTGCAAACACCACGGTTTCAGTTTGGAAATCGCTATAGCTAGTGTAACTATGGCAACGAGACTCTCCTATTCCACGAGATGAGTAGAACGATCACATGTTATTATTGATATAAAATGACATTTTTTTATGGGTACTATAGCTGATAACATTTGTACAGAAACCTAACACCACGTCACCACCAAGACTTCACCGTCATCATCAAAATTGTCTCGTCGAATCGTTTGGTTATGGCCCACACACATAGGAGATTGCAGCATAAAGTATTTTTATTTTTGTTTAAATAACGGTTACACGTACCTAGTACTAATACTATGTAAATTGACGCTCGGTAAGGAATTGTTCTCGGTGGGCCTTTTTTTTATTTGATGCAGTTCGCGTCGCTAGTTCGACAACCATAACAGCTTCATGAGACTTAGGGCTGGCGGATCTAATATATAAAAAAAAGAAAAGAAAATTAAAAAAATCAAATTAAAAATAAAACTCGAACCAAAGACAACAACACAAACATAATTACTAAACACATAAACCTAAATATATACATTTATATACATATGTAGATAATTTTGTATATAAAAAAGGAAGGAAAAACTTGAGATAATATTAGATAGGGAAGGGTTGAAGAGGTGGATAGTGATATAGAGGGAGAAATAAGAGGGTGTAAAGTAATACATGTATAGATAAGTAGACATGAAATCTTAAACTAAGTCGCGTAAGGACAGGGGTCATCGGAGGAGGGAGCGCGGTATCGATTTCTGAACGGAAATTTATATGGTACTACTCGATATGTTTGGATGTCATGTGGTATAAAATTGGAATTACGTCACACCCGGTGTGGTGTGTGTGTGGGGCATGCTAACGGCTCCGTGGGGGGGCGTGGGGCGATATTAAAAATATAATTATCGCGCGGGAAACGTTGCCAACGTTACCGAAGCCGCCGCGCGCACAGATAACGTACGGACCGTTCATTCCCGTACGGACACGTTCCCGCGCAAATCTGACATATATATTGTATCGATTATAAAATCTTTTTTTTTTATTTGTTGCCTTTGCCGTTGTACGTTATAAATAATGCCTGTGAATATCGTTGGTTAATAATCGTATTAAAAATAGTTAAATTTCTAAAATTATTAGCTATTCCCGGCTAAAACTTTTTGTACTTAACTACTACAATAACACAAGTATTTCCAAGACTTTATAAACTTTATTTATCTCTTAGTATAATTTGCTTACCCCTTCTTCTAGGGTGCATCTCCGACTAGCGGAGGTTGCCGGTCAGCTCACTATATTTCGTCCGGTCTCTTGCGAAGTTGCTTACCATTATCTTAACTTGTTGCCTCTTCCGAATCCATATAATTGCCGTCTTCTATACAATCACTTGTCTTTTTATTCCCCCATTCCATTAATGTCACATACACAAATTTCTTCTCGGTTTACAATTGTCATCTTCTCTTTCGTGTACTTCGTGTATGAAGGTCGTGCTTATCCTGAAATGCTATTAATGATGCCTTCAGACCGCTCTGCTCTCGGCACGTCGCAGAGCATTCGGAATGTTGGTGCCGAAGATTGCTTGTTTCTGGTCGCACCATCGAGCAGGCGAGCAACCCGTGATCTCTTGCCCTCGACCATTCCTACTACAACCAGGTTATTGAGATTGTCTGGTTGTCTCCGGGTAACATGGCCAAAATAACTTAGAACTCGTTTGTAGCAAGTAGTGAACACATTGGTGGTAATTTTAAGTGACCCGATAATGGATTTGTTGATTCTCTTAATGTCTATGGTATGCTGTGTTCCCCTCCAATACCAGATCTTGAAATCTTCGATTTTCATTCGGTCGTCTGCTTGAATTGACCGTGAATCGAAACCGTACAGGAGTATCGAGGAAATGTTTGTAATAGTTGTCATTAAATAAAGATAATAGTGAATAATTGAATGCGCTTCACCATCTCAGAGCATCACCACCAGGTCGTGGTGTAACATCCAACTTATCAATAACCATAAACCAGTATTACAGATTGGCCCTCATCTACTCCCTAATGCTTTACAACATGGCCGCCCGGTGGCTGCGGTACATAGGTCATCCGGCCAATATACTCTCTGACAGTTAACTTTACTACTTTTTAAAAAAACTAACAATAAAATTAATAATATTTGGTATACTAATAATTTAGTAATAATAATATTCGTTTTTTTTTTTAAATAAAATTATGGCAATACGAACGTTTTTATTATCTGTACCATTGATTTATATTGTTGTCATCTCAAAAAAATTATTAAAACATTTTTTTTTTTAAATATATTAATTGTATTAGCAAAACGGTTTTTTTTTTTAAATTTCGATTGCAGAATAGTAGTGTACAAATTTTACCCGATTTCCTGTATTTACATTTCGCCATATTTAATATTTTTAAAATTTATATTAGATTTTAAAGTTTAAGTGTTCGCAGAGCGGTGCAGTGTAAATATTCTAATTATCACCGTATTAATAATATAAAAGTGTCATCGCTATTTATCGAACGGTAAATGGAAACTCCTATCAAACCGCATTGGGTTCAAACCCCCTCCCCCCCCCATATGCATCACTATTAACGGCTCCTGGTGGCTGGAGGACCGTACGGTGTGATCTTTGTGGGCAGGCCGTCTATCGGCTGTTGATTGGCAGACAGCAGTGCGGAAACACTATTATCCGGTTTGAAGGGTGTTGTGGCTAGTGTAATCCCTGGAGTGACGAGACTCAACATCTTACGTCTTAGGCTACGGGCGCAATGCGGTGCAGGTGCTTAACTAGGGCCATGTTACGGGAAGGCGTATCACTTAACATCAGGTGAACGTCCCGCTGTCCTCGTTTAATTGAACAAAAAATATGTAAGTATTGAATGATCTGTGTGTGGTGTTTATGGTGTGTGTGGTGTATGTGGTGTATGTGGTGTTCGTGGTGGTAGTTCCGCGTGCAGCAGACGCGGCGGCGGCAGCACGGCGCGGAGACCCCGCCCCGCCCCGCCCCGCCCCGCCCCGCCTCACTCCGCCGGTTCCGTTAAGCGAAAGTGAAACGGATGCGCTCCGTAATCCATTGTGATGCATCGCACGTGCCATCCGGTTTGAGATGTTTTTTGTCCTCTCCGCAGTAATAAGATGTTGTACAGAGTTTTTTTTTGTGTGTACTGTCTATCAGTATTCACGGTGTACTGATCCTCTCTGTTGCCCAAACTGACAAAGGGGAAACGGAACTTGGTGATCTATGCAGGTTGTATATAGAATTGAACCAAATAAAATGGTGTCATAATACCATCATCATCAGGTCGCTGTACTCCACCGCTGGACAGCATTGATGATCCAACTAGATTATTAGATTATCAACTTTATCGTCATGCCTGGAGGAATCTATTCCAGCCATCAGCCGTTTCCATCCGATACTATCTAAGCCTTACTCCACTCCTCTGTATCTTCAATATGGAGTAGACAAATCCAGCAGTGGCCATCTCTGGGCTCATGGTGCTATCATCAGTAACCGTGATTCCAAAAAAAAAAAAAATTACTGCCAACTATTTTCATCATCATCATCAGCAGCTCTGATAACATATACTGGCATTTGTCATAGTGCAACCGTATAATGTGAATACCTTTGCCTAAATTATTAAAATGTTGATAATCAATCGCCATTTTGAAATCGTATTTGGCGCCAATTTTAAACAATTAAACTGTTTCTTAATCTCAACGAGACGAGCGGGACGTTCACCTGATAAAATGTTGATTTTCGTTATTCCAGTAATTTCTCTAGCTGCAACATCCTTCAAACCGGATCATAGTAATGTTTGGACATTAATATTTGTCGGCTACAATAGGCGCTGCGGTGGTACCTAAACTATCTCCAGTCACAGAGACACTACCGCCAGTGATAGCTATAGGCCCTTCAAACCGGATCACAGTAATGTTTGTCGATTTCAATAAGCGCTGCGATGGTATCTATCTAGACGGTCTTTGGCAACAGAGACCTACTGTCAGTAATAGCTACAACGTCCTTCAAAACGGATCACAGTAATATGTGTCGGCTGCAATGGGCACTGTGGCAGTACCTACCTAGACGATTTCTGACAACAGAAACCTGAAGGCTGTACTTCAAACCGGATCACAGTATTATCTGCGCAGTGCTGTTTGCCAGCTGCCATAGGCGCTGCAGCAACAGAGACCAATCGTTCGTAAAACAATTTTTTAATAATTGTAACTGTTTGTCGTGGTCAGTGGCGTCCAATTACTACATAGTAAGTTGTCGATACCCGGGTAGACGGCAACAAATCAATATTTTTTTTGTAACCAACCAACACTACATGTCTTGGCAGAAACCATCTGTCCGCTTCCCCCTGTTTCCTACAGCGGTTCGCGAAAAAAAAGTAGAGGCGGAATAAAGCGACGCCTTTGCCTCGTAAGACGTCAAGGTGCGCGCGTGTAGCGATTGGCGGGCAGCTGGGGATAACAGCTGCATTCGAGATTTGAAATTGCACTTGTTGCGCGCGCATTGTCGCGGCGGCGGCGGCGGCGGACGCCCGCGCACGCGCACGAGCCGCTACGCGCACCCCGCACCCCGCACCCCGCACCCGTCGCACCCGTCGCACCCTCTTGACCCAATAACGGTAACATATCTTTAACGTGAGAAGACGTAACAACTCTATCGTCGTGCTGCAAATTAATATATATATATAATGAGGATGACGTGCGGAACGTTCATCTGATTGTAATTATATTTCTACATCATTATATCCGTTATAGATTTGGCGTATGGTTGATACAAATCCGGTTTCGCTGACGTTCTATTATATATATGAAAAAAAAACGTAAATGTACCATCCATCGCCACCAACTTTCAACTTAACGTTAATATTGATACACTACAGAAGAAACATTACTATCACAGTTAATATCCGTAACTTCATTACCCACCGGTCCTTCGAGCCGGATAACAGTAACATTTGTACAGTAAAAATACAGATAAAAAAATAACCATAGAGAAAAAAATAGATACTGTGTTCGTTGCATCAATGCGTGCGTCCCATTTATAGAGGGGATTTAAAAAAAATATATTGTCTATTGTCGAATACTCCCCCGTGTTGGCGCGTGCCGTTAACGCAAGTGTCCCGTCCCAGCGGTTGGGCGTGGGCGTGGGCTTGGGCGTATCGCAACAACAATGTGCTGTTGCTTTAAGTTGAGAGTTATCTCTCAAGTTACTTTTAGTACAGATAAGTATTGATTAACACTGGACTACTGAGGAACTGATTCCGCGCACGATCTGGGTCAGGGGTTGGTAGGAGATGGAGAGATTTCCAATCACCATCATTTCAGCTTCCCACTGTCCACTGCTGGGATTTGGAACTTCCCAATGGCAGTAGCGATGCATTGTGTGTTTACTAGCGACGGGCCTCTTGCCCGAGACCGAGGCCCCGCGAAGTACAACCGGAGCTCCTGTTGCAGTCGAACAGTGCTCCGCAGATGTTACCGTGTTCCGGTTTGAAGGGCGCTAAAGGGTTGTAGCGGAAGGAACTACTGCGATTACGGGATTTAAAATCTCACCTGCCCTTCCGACTAATATCCATTTTTGTTTTGGATAAGTACCACCGCAGATCCTGCGACAGCTAATAGTACTGTGCTAACGTAGCCGTTATCCGGTCCGAAGGATCATGCAGGTAGTGAAATTACTGCCGGTAGCGGCGGTTAATAGTACACGTCACAAGGCGATAACAAGCTAAGTAGCGCTACATTGTTATTGCTAGTCGTGTCACTCGATATCAAGTGAGGGTCCCGCCCGTCTCGTCGCTATATATCCCGCGACTGCACTTGAATACAAGTGAAAGCCGTTACAAATAGTGACAGTAGCGACCGGGCAGCCATAGAGCAGAGCAGCTGTTCTTCTTAAAGTTGCTGTGCTCTTCTAAATTCTATGACATACAGTGTGTGAGGAATGTCTCCAAGAGTCTACATCCAAGCCACTCAATGCGGATGTGGTGTGAAGCCGTTGCACTGCCTACCAGGTGTTTAGTTAGGTTTCCTGAAGAGATCCGATATCCTGCCCCCCGACCTTCGCCGCTGTAGATATCGCCGTGACAGGAAGTCCACATTACATACATACACCACGCACTTCCGGTCTCGTAATATATATATCGTAGCCGCTCTTTTTTTTTCAATTGTACATTCACCTGATATTAAGTGATACGCCTATAACATCATGGCGCTAGTTAGGATGATATATAACAAGCGTAGTTACTGAAAATAATTTCACTGGGTCCTTCGAACCGGATCATTGTAATGTTCACACAATACTGTTTGACAGCAGTAGGAGTTTAGTGTGATGTAGTGTATACAACCTAACAAATGTTTCTCACGTCGTTGCCAAGTACAATATAGAACAAAGGTCCGGCTCGAAGGACCATCGGAGCACCAAACGTCTCGGATGTTAGATCACAATGCTCGCAGTGTACACATCCTAACTAGTGCCACTTACGTTTATGTGTGTTCATATGTGGTTGGTGAGTAGGATAAACTTGAAACTGGAGGGTTGCGTTTACCTCCCCCTGAGCGCCGCAACGGCTCAGGGGGCAGCGCCCCGCTCGCGCACAGCCCTGTTGCAACAAGGGGATGCTAACCCGAATGCAACACTCGATTTAAAAAAAAACCTCACACAATGCGCCCGGTAACGAACGCACCACTAATTTAAACGTCTCTCACCCCCATTGAACTAACTCACCCTGCACAACCCTGTTGCGTACTGAATAAGTGTTAACATCGAACCGACCGGAAGTAATGGACGTCGTACATTCACGAGGTGGCCGTAGCTCGGGGAGTAAGGACCGGCCTCGTGACCTGAACTGGAGCGACACCAGGTTCCGGTTCCAGTTCCACTTAGTCATGACTGGACTGGTGACTTCCTACAGCTTACATATGAAAATCCAAACATAATCGTTGTACTGATAAGTCTCGATTAGGGTATACCTCCTAATCCCAACGGTGGGATTCCGAGCTGCGTATACTGATAGTTATAAATATAACGTATTCGAGTATTAGTACACATTTGTTTATATTAGAATAAATTATAGATATGTCCACTTTATGCCCAACAGTGGGACGTCGACCGATTGAGATCATGATTACATATATAATACTTTTTGTAATATATATGTCAGTTTGTAACGTAACAGTAACTTGACATGATACTAAGTTTTGAACTTACGGTACTAGTGCAGCGTATAAATACTAACATCACATACTAGGACGGTATTACGAATAAGCAGTCATTTCATTTAATTATCTAATAGATAGAACACTTGCAGTGCTAATGATAACTAGACAAAGAGAATATCAAACTGCATTTCACGGCATCGAACCATGGCCCTTCATACTACGCAAGCCCTTAACCGCTGCACCAAGGGCTAGCTACTTATCTAGAAATCATGTTAGGAAATACTTAGCACGTACTCCTGTACCACATAGGTGGTAGGTCTCGGCTTACGGAGACCGTATAGGTACACCAAATAGTACTGTGCAAACAAATATTATCCTGTTTGAAGGGTGCTGTATGTTGTGTAATTACTGAGGTAATGAGACTGGACAATGTGGTGATGTGTATATAATCTTAATCAGCGCTGCGTTGTTATCGTCGGGCATGTCACTTACTATCAGGTGAACGCCCAGCTCGTATCGTCGCTTAATTGAATAAAAAAAATATCATTAGTTTAACTTTAACAGTGAATCTGGTTTTGTTCGTTAACGTCTATACATGTAGATATCTATATGTATGTATATGTATATACACACAGCCCCTGTCCGTCTGTGCAGTGCCGTTAACGGGACAAA
This sequence comes from Ornithoptera alexandrae, assembly GCA_029030555.1. Lineage (NCBI taxonomy): Eukaryota > Metazoa > Arthropoda > Insecta > Lepidoptera > Papilionidae > Ornithoptera > Ornithoptera alexandrae. Next base: position 235,157 of record JARDVY010000165.1, on the reverse strand, counting down.
AAAAAATAAAGCCCCGCTCGATAAGGTAGACTGCAACAAGCGCCATTGTTGGGAGCACAAGGGTCCGCTGTGAATGGTGACGAGACGGCGCGGGAACGTCTTCGCTAAATGAACTCCTCGCACAAGCGAACCTCCACTTAAATACGCACACAGCACACACACACACACACACACACACACACACACACATATATATATATATATATATATATATATATATGGAGTTGGACGTTTGACATTTGAAAATACATTAAAATCAAACGAAGCACAGATTATACTAGCAATTAGTTAATCACAATGTCTGCTTCATTACTGGCCGATCACAGATAACACATACCAACCATTTATTGGCGAGGTTATTGGAATTGAATAAAAACTGAGCAACTGGTTAAGTACCACCACCGGCTTGGTGTCATACCACTAAAAGACTTCAAGACCACATTCTGCGTAGATCTGATTGTGAACAATTTAAAGTTTAACATAATATATTTCATGAGATCTGTAACATATAGTTTTAGTAATTATTACTAAAAAAATAATTAAATAATTAAAGCATTATTCTAAAATCAAAAACTATTACTTATGAGTTGGACATATAAAATTTCTTATAGAATTATTCATGTGTTACAATATTCATAAAATCCGTTAAATCGCGGCGGTTAAAATCGATATTTTATTCATAAGCACTGCGGCGCCCCTACCCTTGAAGGATTTCGTTTATTTTACTGAATATTGATCGGGTAACTGATTTACTCTGTTTGGGCTGGTTATCTGTTCAAATGCAGTTTCTTTAAAAATATAGAAATAACACAAGCTATCAATTTATTTATTTTTAATTTTAAAGAAAAAATTTTGTTATAAAATCATTACTTATTTAAAGAGTGTACGTTTTTCTCGTTTTTTATATTAATTAAGTTATATTTAATTAAATTTTATGCTGGCAATTATAGTCGTGAGACAACAATAGTTTTTGCACGTTTCGGAACGCAAAGCTCTGCGGCGAGCTGTCACTCTAAGCGCGCGAATTTCTCGCTCCAGCTGATTCATACAATTAGTCTACTACCTGTTAGTTGAAGAATAACAAAAAATGGTGGATGGTACGTTGGAACTATTTCTAACACAATTTGCATGGGAACATTTCGGTTTGTGCCGGAATTGATATATTCTCATAACCTTTGGTGAACGGAACTCTTTGTGTTTTGAACTCGAAATGTGTGATCAGAAAGGGCACGGAGGTACGTGGAACCAGTTATCCGGTATATTTATTGCTTACGACAGCTTATATCGACTCCCTAAAGTAACGTGCATAGAAAAAAAAACCCCATTGTTACGTGTCCCCCTTACGAAATTCAAAATATATTGTTATCTTTATTTTCGTCTTCGATTTAGGCGAGGCCATGTTTTTATACCATTATCTGCTCTATATAAATATATAACCGCCTTCAAAAGTATGGTTCGGTACTAATTAACACTTATCTTTTAACTTTCGTATTTGGAAAATCATAAGTCATGCATGGAAAAAGAGAAACGAGTGATATCAGAATGAAACATTTAATTTTAAAGATTTGTTTAATTCACAATAATCTGGCTATGTTCATAAATTTTTATGCTAACAGTAGTGTACACACTACTGACTCCTGTAGTTAATTAACTTCGATAATTGGTTATTTAATAATTTAAATCTTAAAGCTATGTGTACAGTATGGTGCAGTGTAAATATCCTGACAAGTGCCTTATGATTTGATAACATCAGAAAATTATTACATGAGAAAGGTTTAGGCGGGCATACCGCATAGTTACCAGCGACACTAAACTGAATAATGTGATAGTTATCATGTACAGTATTTTGTAGGAGATTAAAATATTTAAACATTTATTTTTTTAAAATTGGTTTCTTTTTTGTATGGTGTTTGTATAATTCCCCAAATTTGTTTAATGGTTAAAAAGAAGAAATTTTAATATTTTTTGTTGTAGATAGAAACAGATTTAATAGTTATAGTACCATTATATACAATGTGACAGTGAAGTTATCAAACTTACTGGTATTTTCTTTGTTACAGGTTAATAACCGAGAATTTTAAAATCAACTCGGGGAATAGTGCAAAGAAAAGGAAACAGACTGAAGCCCAATCAACTAACTATAAGCTTAAAATGAACCCTCACTCCCTGGACTTCAGCAGGAATCAGTCGCCACACAGCTCACCCATCGCCACACCATCTAAGAGGAGAATACTTGGTGAAATTCAAAATTCAACATTCCTACAACGGAGCTCTCCTATTTTAGAAGGAATCAAATCACCAACAATAGAGAGATTAAGAAACACACCACTGAAAAAATCTCCTCTAATTGACAGGAACTCCATCTCACCATTAACAAGTCGATCAGAAAGAGTCAAAAGGGGTGCAGCTAAAATCTCCAAGATATACGAGGAGAGGTCTAGGTTCAGGATGTCTAACAAGGAGAACCAGAGCCCCTCTAACAAGTTGATCAGTGAGACTTTCATGAAGTTAGATATAGAGGAGGAGACAAGGGATTGCTCATTCGGGGACACTTTCCGATCATTGATGTGTGCAGAGACAAAAATTAAACCAAATTGGCCGATGACTAAGGTATGTTTATGAATTTATTTTGAAGCTTCAAGATATTCCACATTAAATCAGTGTGCACATGCTTACTAGTCGGTGCGAGCCCAACATAACCTGTCTATGCTTCCATGAGAATAAGTATGGATAGGGATTTTCCCCACATAAGTAAAAGCTAGATGCATATCCACTGGTGGACATAGGTCTCCCCAAAAATCTCCACATACTGTCAAAATAGCTTCCGGTACGGCTGGGCCCTAGGGGCTGGTGTATGCATGGGTTTGTATGGGGGAATCCCCCCAAAAGGTACCATTGCATCTTTTCTAAATAGTACTGTGCAAAGATTATTCTGTTCCGGTTTGAAGGACCAGCTAATGAAATTACTGAGGGAATGAATTTTTCTTTCATTCAACGAAATGATGAGGCCAGCACCAGCGCGACGTGCACGTGATGTTTAGTGATAAACAACGTGGCGCTAGTGGAGATGATATACACTGCACCACGTAACGTTCTTCTTGAGATATAAATTGTCATGTCTCGTTACTGCAGTAATTACATTAGATACAGCGCTCTTCAAACCGGATCACAGTAGTATTCGCACATTACTGCTAATCGGCGGCAATAGGCGCTGCGGTGGCACCTTGAAGGTCTCCGGCAACAGAGACACCAGCACCAGCTCTAATATAACTTCTGAAGGCAGCATATTGTGTCTACTTGGCCCATGGTCCATGAGAGAGTGGAGCTGATCGCGTTACCAATAATTATGTTTCCTTTACTGATTCCAGTTCGACTTCACCAATGCTTTACCACAAAAATCCTATGGAGAGGAGGACGTATCGTTAAAACAAGACATGTATGTACCGGAGAAAGACTTGGAGCCGGACCTGGACACCGGCTTTGAAACCTTACACGACCTGGAGGAGGAGTTCGACGCGGACAACTTCGATCAGTGCTCCAAATATGAGATCATATCGACCGACAGCCCCAACATCATATCGAGGGGACGGTCCACGTCGAGGAAGATTAACGCCAAGGACTTCGTGTTTGGTGCGCCGTTGGCTGACGAGGAGGCGTCCACATCCTTCAACCGGCCGAACGCGAACGCGACCAGGATGTTGAACTTCGAGGAGGAACCCTTCGAGTTCACGTCACCTGCTGCGAAACGGCCGGCCAGCGTCTCGGTGAAGAAGTCCCTCAAGTTCACCGACACGCCCACCAAACTCTTCAAAGCGGAAAGTGAATCGAGCAGCTCCACGGAGTCGCCGTGCACCGCCAAGATAAGATTCCCATCAGAGTCCACCACGTCCATGGAGAGCGGCTTCGTCTCCGAATTCGAGGAGCCGTTCTTGGAGCTCGAGGAGATGTCCAACTCGCCCAAAATGGCAAACTTCAATGAGCTCCTATCAGGCACCATTAAAGAAGACGTTGTCTCTAAAGACTTCCTTCGGAGACCAATCCACAGGAGCCTCAGCTTCAACCCGGAAGCCTCTAGGGCCAGGGTGTCTCTATTCTCAATAACAGAAAGCCCAGGGACGAAGAAGTCTCAGAAGAGATCCGAGTGTGATGAAGTAGACAACGGATGCAATAAACGGAGGAAGTCCAACTGCGAGTCTCCGGAAGTTGAGGGTTTGAAGCGGCCTGTGCTGCAGAGGGCCTTCTCCGAAAACAATGCATCCATCATGTCTGCTCTCGCTAGATGTAAGTTAGCACTTCTATTCAATTACTAGTGTACCATACTGGACAGTAGTAAGCAGTTACTGCACCTATTGCTCCCCGTGCGGTAGTCGTGTTACTGCGGCCTTCCAGTCCGAATGCCGGTAGCAGATCACATGGTGTCGTGTGAACATCCTCACGGGAACCTCTCCCGCCAACGAACCAACAACTGGACTATACATAAAACCTGCGACACTTCAAATCAAGTGTGGGTTGTACTTCCAGCGGCAGTTGACCCGGACCTCATCGGCGACTTCTCCTTGCCGTTCGCGCTGCCGCTGACCATCGGCGACCACTCCGACCTGAAGTCCATATCATGCGACACCCTCGCCGGTCTACTGAGAGGAGAATACGATCAGAGCATCAGCGACTTCCGGGTGAGTAGTGTGTAGCTTTTATACACTGTATTGGTTCTGATGGTAGACCCATTTTTTTTTAATCAAACGACCAAACCAGCAGCACATTCACCTGGTGATAATTGATACGCCAACCCATGAAAACATGGCGCTAGTTAGGATGATATACACTGCTTATTGTTAAGCCTCGTTACTCCAGTAATTTCATTAGCTATAACGTCCTTCAAACCGGAGCACAGTAATGTTTGTACAGCTGCTATAGGTGTCTAAGTGCCGTCACAACTCCTTATTTTGCTATTAATCAGTTGTGTGTAAACACTGCCGTTATCCGGCTCGAAGGATCATATAGATTTTGTTATTACTAAGGTAATGAGACTTAACAATGTTATGCAATGTGCTTCATCCTAACTATGTTAGTACCATCAGGTGAACGTCTCCTCGCTGAGTCCAATGTTAGAAAGTGACATTCAGTCTCCGTTACCATGGTAATTTAACTACAGCATCCAAACTAGTAGTATAGTATGTAGTGGAGCTGAACATTATTATTACTCGGTGTAGTTCCCTTAGTGGGCTTCCGGTGTACCTAGCCCCCGTCAGATCCAGATGATGAACTGGCTACCGGTCCGCAGGTGATAGACTGCCGCTATCCGTACGAGTTCGACGGCGGCCACATCCTCGGCGCTGTCAACTACTACACGCAGTCGCAGGTGCTGTCGCTGGTCAGCAACCCGCTGCAGACCAGCCCCTTACGGGAGAAACGCAGCATCCTCATCTTCCACTGCGAGTTCTCACTGGAGAGAGGGCCCAAGCTGTGAGTATATTTGGGTGGCTACCGAGATTTACAGCCTAGCTACCACCACCACCGCAGCGAGGAAAAGTATTCATCCGGCTCGAAGGACCATGCGGCTAGTGAAATTACTTCGGCCAGTCTTATATCTATATGGGCGAGCTGGAGATCGCCTAGGAAGCCGACAAGCGGCAGTGTGCAGACATTACTGTGATCCGGTTTGAAGGAGCAATAGCTATCGTTGCTGATAATGTCTATGTTGCCGGGGACTGTAGCTCTTACTGCAGCCGACAAACGGTACTGTGTGAACGTTACTGTGATCTGGTTTGAAGGAGGCTGTGGCTAGTGTAATTACGGGGGTAACTAGCTTCAACACCTTGTCTTATGCGTCGCGCGCAATGTGGTGCAGTGCATACCATGCTAAGTAGCGCCACGTTGTTATTGGCGTATCACTTACCATCAGGTGAACTTCGTCTAGTCGCTTTGTGAAAAAAAAATGTCTCGTTACCCCAGTAATTTCATTAGCTGCATGGTCCTTCGAGCCGGATAACAGTATTTGCATATTTGGGCTGCGGCTGTAGCTATGTACCCTGCTATGATAGCGACAGAACTAGTTCCAGTCAAACAGACCATTTTTTTTTAACCAAACACTGTTGGGGCACAGGCCTCCTCCACCCTCAATATGAGGGGAGCATTTATTCTGTTATATATATATATATATATGTATCTGTTTCGCCAGGTCCCGCTTCCTGCGCTCCAACGACCGCGCCAAGAACAAGGAGAACTACCCGTCGCTCCACTACCCCGAGGTGTACCTGCTGCACGAGGGCTACCGCTCCTTTTTCAAACGGTACCCGGAGCTGTGCACGCCGGTCGGCTACACGGCCATGCTCGACCCGCAGCACAGGCACCTGCTCAAGCAGCACAGATCCGTGCAGCAGCCGACGGCCTCCGTGCACCCCAGGCGGAACCGCTTGCACCTGTAGACCCTCCGAGTGTAAGCAATGGCCTTACCTGGTGAGAAACCAACGCGGTCTACTCGGAAGAGCGAAGAGTCGGCAATGCGGTTTAGTTAACATATGGTTTACGACAGCGAAAAGACTTGTATGGAGTACTGCGGTATACTCAATAGACCGTGGGTAACTGAAAATACTGTAGTCTACTCAATAGACCTTGTTTAACTAATAATACTGCAGTCTACTCAATAGACCGTGGTTAACTGAAAATACTGCAGTCTACTCAATAGACCGTGGTTATCTGAAAATACTGCAGTCTTCTCAATAGACCGTGGTTAACTGAAAATAATGCAGTCTACTCAATAGACCGTGGTTAACTGAAAATAATGCAGTCTACTCGATAGACCGTGGTTAACTGAAAATACTGCAGTCTACTCAATAGACCGTGGTTATCTGAAAATACTGCAGTCTTCTCAATAGACCGTGGTTAACTGAAAATACTGCAGTCTACTCAATAGACCGTGGTTATCTGAAAATACTGCAGTCTTCTCAATAGACCGTGGTTAACTGAAAATAATGCAGTCTACTCAATAGACCGTGGTTAACTGAAAATACTGCAGTCTACTCAATAGACCGTGGTTAACTGAAAATAATGCAGTCTACTCGATAGACCGTGGTTAACTGAAAATAATGCAGTCTACTGAATAGACCGTGGTTAACTGAAAATAATGCAGTCTACTCAATAGACCGTGGTTAACTGAAAATAATGCAGTCTACTCAATAGACCGTGGTTAACTGAAAATACTGCAGTCTACTCAATAGACCGTGGTTATCAGAAAATACTGCAGTCTACTCAATAGACCGTTGTTACTTAAGATACTGCAGTCTACTCAATAAACCGTGGTTACTTAAGATACTGCAGTCTACTCAATAAACCGTGGTTACTTAAGATACTGCAGTCTACTCAATAAACCGTGCTTACTTAAGAACTGCAGTCTACTCAATAGACCGTGGTTACTTAAGATACTGCAGTCTACTCAATAAACCGTGGTTACTTAAGATACTGCAGTCTACTCAATAAACCGTGGTTACTTAAGATACTGCAGTCTACTCAATAGACCGTGGTTTACTAATAATCCTGCAGTCTACTCAATAGACCGTGGTTTACTAATGATCCTGCAGTCTACTCAATAGACCGTGGTTTACTAATAATCCTGCAGTCTACTCAATAGACCGTGGTTTACTAATAATCCTGCAGTCTACTCAATAGACCGTGGTTTACTAATAATCCTGCAGTCTACTCAATAGACCGTGGTTTACTAATAATCCTGCAGTCTACTCAATAGACCGTGGTTTACTAATGATCCTGCAGTCTACTCAATAGACCGTGGTTTACTAATAATCCTGCAGTCTACTCAACAGACCGTGGTTCACTAATAATCCTGCAGTCTACTCAACAGACCGTGGTTTACTAATAATCCTGCAGTCTACTCAATAGACCGTGGTTTACTAATAACCCTGCAGTCTACTCAACAGACCGTGGTTTACTAATAATCCTGCAGTCTACTCAATAGACCGTGGTTTACTAATAATCCTGCAGTCTACTCAATAGACCGTGGTTTACTAATAATCCTGCAGTCTACTCAATAGACCGTGGTTTACTAATAATCCTGCAGTCTACTCAATAGACCGTGGTTTACTAATAATCCTGCAGTCTACTCAACAGACCGTGGTTTACTAATAATCCTGCAGTCTACTCAATAGACCGTGGTTTACTAATAATCCTGCAGTCTACTCAATAGACCGTGGTTTACTAATAATCCTGCAGTCTACTCAATAGACCGTGGTTTACTAATAATCCTGCAGTCTACTCAACAGACCGTGGTTTACTAATAATCCTGCAGTCTACTCAATAGACCGTGGTTTACTAATAATCCTGCAGTCTACTCAACAGACCGTGGTTTACTAATAATCCTGCAGTCTACTCAACAGACCGTGGTTTACTAATAATCCTGCAGTCTACTCAACAGACCGTGGTTTACTAATAATCCTGCAGTCTACTCAACAGACCGTGGTTTACTAATAATCCTGCAGTCTACTCAACAGACCGTGGTTTACTAATAATCCTGCAGTCTACTCAATAGACCGTGGTTTACTAATAATCCTGCAGTCTACTCAATAGACCGTGGTTTACTAATAATCCTGCAGTCTACTCAATAGACCGTGGTTTACTAATAATCCTGCAGTCTACTCAACAGACCGTGGTTTACTAATAATCCTGCAGTCTACTCAACAGACCGTGGTTTACTAATAATCCTGCAGTCTACTCAACAGACCGTGGTTTACTAATAATCCTGCAGTCTACTCAACAGACCGTGGTTTACTAATAATCCTGCAGTCTACTCAACAGACCGTGGTTTACTAATAATCCTGCAGTCTACTCAACAGACCGTGGTTTACTAATAATCCTGCAGTCTACTCAACAGACCGTGGTTTACTAATAATCCTGCAGTCTACTCAACAGACCGTGGTTTACTAATAATCCTGCAGTCTACTCAACAGACCGTGGTTTACTAATAATCCTGCAGTCTACTCAACAGACCGTGGTTTACTAATAATCCTGCAGTCTACTCAACAGACCGTGGTTTACTAATAATCCTGCAGTCTACTCAATAGACCGTGGTTTACTAATAATCCTGCAGTCTACTCAATAGACCGTGGTTTACTAATAATCCTGCAGTCTACTCAATAGACCGTGGTTTACTAATAATCCTGCAGTCTACTCAATAGACCGTGGTTTACTAATAATCCTGCAGTCTACTCAATAGACCGTGGTTTACTAATAATCCTGCAGTCTACTCAATAGACCGTGGTTTACTAATAATCCTGCAGTCTACTCAATAGACCGTGGTTTACTAATAATCCTGCAGTCTACTCAATAGACCGCCGTCTATTCGGTAAGTTGACTTCTACTCCTTTAACGGAAACATTAAAAATATATAAAAGAAATCGATTTTAAAATACAAGATACAATAAGAAAATGCGTGCCGCCATAAACACTGCGCGTGAGGAAAGAACTAATCTTGTCTATGGAATGCGAATGTGTCGCGAGGGGACAACCCTGAACATAAACACAAACACGCGTACCGACGCAACTCGGTTAGCTGAAATGCCATACTAAAGTAAACTTAAGTCGTTAGTACAAACACTAGGATTAGGAGCAATATCCCACCTCTTATCTATATATATATATATATATATACATAGACATATATATACATATACAATTATTGTACGCCATTTTAATGTAGGTTAGTATTAAAGTTATTTATAGGTATTAAAATGGAGGCCGGAAGTATCGAATTCGAATGTAGGTAGGCCTGAATTTTATATTGGCATAACGGTCACCTGATGGTGTGCGCACGACAACCACTTACGTGGCGCTTCTGACCATCATTGGACACACGTGCCCGTTACTCTAGTAATTACATTGGTGTTGGGGTCCTCTGGGCCGGATCGTGGCAAAGCCCTCACACTATCGCTAGGAGAGGGGAAATATTTAGAAAACTTTAGTTTTCATAAAATCATGAAATTTAATAAGAAATTAAAAAAAAAATTCTACAATTATGCAAAACTCGTTACCGATGATTAAAATAATGCGTTCGATTTTAAATGAATGTTTCGATAAAATAATTGATTTAAAAAACTCGTTGATTAAAATATCAACTATTAATGTAAATAAAACAAATAATTCTGCAAATCACTCTAAATAAAGTGTCATTTGTTAATAATGAATTGTATTAAAATTTTATTCGAAAATAAAATATCTCATCAATGAATTTAGTTTAAAATATATATGATGAAATTAAAAAAAAAAAACTCAAAATTTAACGTATCCCATTGAACAATCTATTTCCGGTCGGCTATTGGTTGGCTGCGCGTCGCGTCGCGTCGCACGTTGAGCTTTAACACGTTACACTGAGTGCCGTTTTTGAACCCAAGATAATTTAAGACTTGTAAATATTAATTTAAGTCGGACGGACGGACGTCGTGTGTATATATAAATAAAGGCTGTCACTGAGCTCTGCCATATCCTAATTTAAGTGTAAGTTTAAAAAAAAAGCAAACAAAAACTGTCAAATTTGCGCGGGAAAATAATAAATAGGTAAAATGTCACTGACTATTTTGAGTGTCGATGAAAACTTCTATTTAGCTAGTTGTAATTTTTTTTTGGCCCAGATCCGGGCGGTAAGTTAGTTTTAGTTAAATTGTCTCAAAAACAAATTATATTTGAATGTTAATTTCGGATGGTAACTACTTAGACGGATGGAGGGGAGGTGCTTTGGTCACCCGCCGGCCTTATCCCAGTTATAGTTTCCACATTTATTTGAGTCCATACGTTAAATACAAATTATATTCTTTCATTTAATCGCTTCACAGTTTGCAACACCGATCCTTAAAGTTCACGTAAATCAAACAATTTTGTTTTTATTTAATTCAAAAATATTTCAAACGCTGCTCCATTGTTACCGTCTTGTTATTATACACCCAAAAAAGATAAACTGCGTTCGCGCCAAAAGCGCTGTCACCGCACACGCGCGCTGCGCTTTTGGAGATTTATTTTTAAATCGTGTATATAAACTGTGCCTCATGCAACGAGCCCGGGCCAAAATCCATCTAATTTAATTAAAAAAAAAGAAATATTTTATTTTTAATGGCAATATTAACTTTACGCTTCGATATAGTTTATGTAAGTTGAAGAGAATTTTTATTATTAATTTTATTTTTTTTTATTTAACGGAGAAAAATATGACTAACGATTATAAGCATGAGTCACTTATATTCTTATTGACTAAGTTATTTTAAACTTGGATCCTTTGGAGAGCACGCGCGCGGATCACGTGTATTGCAACACTGCAGTGTTGGAGAAAATAAAAAATATAATATTATCAACAAACATTTTTTAAATTATGTTATTTAATAATACTTTTAAATATAAAGAAAAACAAATTTTTGGATTTGTTTCAATTTTCTAATAGTTTTTGAAAAATTTGTATGTTTCTTGTTTCCAAATAATTTTTATTAACACGGGAGATTGGACTTAAGTCATCATTGCTTTTGTCTGTTGCACGCAAAGATTAGAATGTAAACCTGTCAGTAGCGAGTGCGCATGCGCGCCCGCGGCTCGTCGACCCTTGTAGTTCTCGCGAGCGCCCGAGAAGTTTACGCTTACTAGATGTATTATGTACTGTAAATAGATTTGTTTTGTAACTTAGTGCCTAGTGTTTAAGTTTAAGCTGAAGTTGGGTGCGCGCGCCCCTCGCTGCTGCGTTAACTGCTCCGTGGCTCGGTGCTCGGTGGTGCGGTGGCGCGGTGGCTGACCGCTCGCATTGCAACACGGAGATCCTTACTGGGATTCTGCGGCCACACCGACGCCTAGTGCTCTTGCTCCCATTGTGTGAGAGGCAGAGTGCTACTAGCGAGCTTTACCATCCACGGCCCCTGTCACTCATGATCGCGTGAGGATCGAGTGTCGGCGCATTGTGAACACGAATAGCGGAATACAAACAAAGTGTAAAACGTCCGGCGCCGAGGTTTCCGATGCAATGGTTCTTATTCGATTGTTATTATTGTGTTCTGTGGAAGATTTATTTCAAATTAAATAATATATTTCGTATAATTTAATGGTAATTTGATTTATAATTAAGTTATGTTATTGTGAAATTTAGTTTTAACTCGTAAATAAATTATAAAAATATATATATCGCTGTTGTGTATTTATTGCACTGGCAACCCCTAGCTCGCTCCGCACCGACGACGCAGCTGCGTTCCTCTTTGAAACATCTTCAGCCTTCCTCTAGAACCTCCAAGCAGATAAGCTGGATAGGGACTGCTGGAAGCAGATCATCCACTCGAGTTGCAACACTGACCTTACAAAGGTCTTCATACGTTGTTCAGACAAATATAAAGATAATACAGATACAAAATTTAAAGCAGCTGTCAAAATGCCACAGATAATATTTGTTTATTTATTTCTTAGCTTTATGTGGTATAGGAGGTGGCTCAATACCCAGATGATATTCTCTGCCTGTCAACCCTGGGAAATCAGAAATTTTGAAGACGAGTGTAATATAAATAGATAATACAAATGACACTTATAAACATTAAATACTGTGGAACATCAGATGCGGTGAAGCAGTGTAAACATTCCAGTTTAACGGACTCCTGTTGATAAATAGGCAGTAACGAGGCTGTGTATATATGCTACGGTAATTTACCATCAGACAGGTCGTATGTCTGTTGACCATCATCGTGGATTTAAAAAAAAATCGTAACATTGAAGTGTGGTGACGGTTGGACTCTGTTGACGGAGGACGTCTTAAGTACCGCCGGAGCTCCTATTGAAGGACCATGTAGCCAGTGTAGTTACTGACACCAACAAGACTTGACATGTGTCAAGGCTATGAACACAATGTGGTGTAGTGCAAACAACTTAACCAGTGGCGCCTTGTTACGGTCGGGGTCGCTGTAAGGCAAAGGCAATAATTGTAAAAATATTAATTACGATATCAAACGGGAAAACGAAAAGAACATAAAAAAATAAATGTCTTAATAATCCATTTATATATTCGAAGTATTAAATATATTCCAAGAAAGGAATACACATTTTATAATTGTTTTTAATACATTTAAAATATTCTTTACCATTTACGATTTATATTAGGATATTATCTGTGGTGGAAACGTGCCATCGACTATCTACATTTCCGGTGTGATGGAGACCTTCCTTATTTCAACGAGTTGTTTTTATTATATTGTAATTAATTAATAGTTTTTTTTTTAATAAATTAGTTGGTATTAAATATGTTAAAATAAACAGTACAAATACAGAAATTAGGTATATATTGATTTTACTTTCGCTTGAAGTTAAACATGTAAAGAAAGAATTATTATCTGTTATTTTTTAATAAGAGTATTTTTTTTTAATTTTCTAACATCAGTTAAAATTAACTATACAGGATGTTGTGAAGATAATGAGGTATATTATTAATAAGCTTCCTCTGAAATGCAGGGTCACACAAAACGGACGTCTAAGAGTGGATGATACAGATGATATCAGAAGAGGGACAGTTTTCATCTCCTCTTAATAAGTTATTGGTATTTCACGACATCGTGACCAGGGTTACCATGGCAATGAATTCAAGCGAGGGCAACATTAAGATTTAGCGAAAGTTCCGAATTAGCTTCCGGGTTTCGTTTCTTCTCTGTTCTCTTGTTTATCGCTCTGCTCCGGTTTCTTCTCCGTGCTCTCCTCCAGCGACGTTTTGGACAGTTGCCGCAGGATCTTCTCGAATATCTTCGGCGCGCTCTTCGTGTTCGGCAGCGAGATGTCGGTCTGCGTCGTCACCGTCTCCCATCTCTTCTCCTCCTCCGCCGGCGCTGGTAGGTTCGTCTCTTTCAGATCCAAAGTCAAAGGTTTCCTCTTCGTCTCCTTTCCTTCGTCATCGACCTCTTGTATTTTCTCCGCCGTAGCCTCCTTCTCGTTGGTTCTCCTGTCTATTGCTTTGGACACGACGGTGCCCAGGATCTGCGTGCATCTGATTATATACTGAGTTTCCTTCGCGGTGAGCTGCAGACCCTCGTTTTCAATGATTTCGTTGATGTTCGTCAGTTTGTCGGGCGAACGCTTTAGGGAGCCGTCGGTGGAAAATTCTGGAAAAGTAAATTGAGCAGCGTTTGTGGAACATCCAAGAGTTGTGGTGGGAACGGCATCACAAGATGGTGGCCCGTCCACAGATAATAAATACATTAAATACTAAATGAATAACTTGATACGATTTCAAGTACATCCCGCGGATGGGGAAGTTTTAAAATCGTTCGTGCAGAGTTCGTGGGGATGAGGAGTCTGGTAATCTATATCGGTGATCGTGGTGGTGACGGACCAAAGTCGAGCAGGTCCAAGTCGTCGCTGCGGTAGGGCGTCGGGCAGTGGTCGTAAGGCGCTCGCGTGCGGGGCCCGTTGTAGTGCGCCCAGAAGTGGGCCCACTCGCCGGCTGCGCCCCGAGAGCGCGACCCTCGCGACCCTCTCGTCGAGCACTCGCCGGCTCCGCACTCCTGCCACGTGCTGACGCAGCAACTGGAAGTACAGCGATAAATCCACAGCATTCACTTAGTAGTGGTGGTGGTGGTGAATGTCAGTGAAGAGCCCAAGAGTCTACATCATCTATTCCGTTGTCCAGCACATAAAACAGTTCCTGTCTCCAGCGGAAATAGAGGATGCCTCTGATATATCAGTTTGAAGAGAGACTTACCGTCTCTTCTTATCTCTTTCAAGAAGAGATTTACATGAGTACCAATTATTGAGTCTTCATTGACAAATACCTGGAGTCGTTCAGGTCCTGAGAACGTGGGGAGACCAGGGTGTCGGGGCCCGCTCCGAGCGAGTCCACGGACGACGGTATGGAGTACTCCGGCGATACGGAGGAGTAGTCCAGCTCCGTGCTCACGCCTTGTCTGGTGGGGTGGTAACGTCATGATTTAACTATTGCCTACGGTGGACTTGCTGACTCTGGACAGCTTCTGGATAACATCGAGCGCGGCGACCTGACGCTGAACATATCATTGGGGACACAGTTAACATACCACCACATTACAATGAATTGATGAACTTCAACTCTTCCACTTTTAGCGTTCCTACTGGAGCGCAGTAATGTTTGCTTACTACTACACGATGCGGAATGAAGCGCTGTGCTGATCTAGAAGGTGCTCCATGTTTACCGTCTACTTCATTCAATCCCGAGGTGCATGTAGATCGTTGCTGTGACCCTACTCATGTTCTCGTTGACGCTGCACCAACTGGTAGATGGTGGTGCACACTACGGCTGTGTCATGAACCAGCGTCTCGTTTTATCAGCAGGTGCAACCATTGAAATGGAAGACGCTGTGGGTTTTGATGAGTAGCTCACCTGTACTGACTGGAGGACGAGGTCCTGTACAGGCTGTCCCTGCTGCAGGATATGGTGCTCTGGCGGCTGGGCTTGTAGTCCAAGCTCCTCTGGCCGCGCCGGGGCAACTCCTTCGCCGGAGCCTGGCTCTGCAGCGAGCCGCTCCTCGCCTTCTGCACCTGCTTCGGCGTGGACGTCGCCAGCGCTGAGAACTTCTCTCTGATGCCGTATTTCGAGTTCATGTCTTCGAAATCTGAAACCTGGTTACATTGGACTTAACAGTCATGAAACTGATATCTGACGTAGCATCAGCTCTAGCCAACTATTACTGCGGTAATGAGAGTCGGCACTTCATTTCTTTTCCCTACTGATGATGCACATCTTTTGACTTTCACTCTTTAAGAGTGAAAATCACCGCATTTAATAGAGTACCTCACTTCGCTCACAACCAGGTACGAACTGATGCTGAACCTCACTTCCACTCATCACGAAAGCTGTGCTCACCTGCGACAACTCCAAAGACATGTCCTCGTCCAGAGAGGTGTCTCTGCTCTTCGATGCCTGCGACATCAAGAACCTCTTTGGCGATTCGAAGGTCCGCCTCTGCTTTGGCAGGGAGTCCAGCGACGGCCTCCGGTGCGTGCCGGGCAGGGAGCTGGCGCGGTCCGCCCTGGTGAAGAGGGAACTGAGTCCTGAGTAGCTACGGCTTCATTCACATCGTGTTATTGGAATATCCCTTACACAAAATGTAAAATCTCGTTGCTGGTGGAATGTCACCTTCCCCGAAGACTGAGAGCAATAGACACCACCGCAATGCCTTCTTCTGCTGCCGTCTACCATGTTTCTTCGGCTCTGCATCACCTACCACCTAGTAACCGTCATTAGTCGAAGCAAAATAAAACCTTTTAAATATCTGCTTCCCAGTGACAAGTAGATCCAAGTTTTGGTTCTTCGGGAGCCTCTTCGGCGTGGAGTTGGTGGAATTCGGCGCGGTCCCTCCTCTCTTGGTTTCTTTCGCTTCCTCTTTACTGCCGCGGCGGGATAGGCAGGCGGAGTTCCTGCGGGACGAGGGCCGGCTCCTTCCGCCCTCTGGATCCTTGTCCTCGGAGCGCAGCTCGCCTCTTTGCATGGCGCGGCGCTGGAGCAAGCCTTCCTTACATTTGATTGCTGCTGGCTGAGCAGCCGACAGTTACAAATTACTACGCGAGTAATTGCGAAATTCAAGATAATGACGTTAACGCAAATTAATCATTTTTGTTTTTATAATAAATAAAAACTTTGTGTTTACATAAAAGGTGACGAATTCATTGGACGGGTTTTTTAATTTAAGTGGAAAGATTTAATGTTTTATTTATTATTGATATTAATTGTTTTTATCTATATATTGAATTTGGTGCTCCTTTGTTTGTTGTTCCTCAAAGCTGTAGGCTGTAAACATTGCTATTTTAATTGGCAGGCGCAGGAGCAACTATAATGCTTTGCTTACATTGCCCTGACTGTTTTGTTGATGGTTGAATATTGATAAGAATCATTTTCACCATATCAAAGGTCCTGTGTTGCTAACACTGTTATAGATCATTAATTAATTCTTATTGTAGATCATTTAGAATTTTTAGAATAAAATAATACTGCAGCAGCTAATTGCATAATAACGCAGAGGCCCCTGGTTTGTTAACGGGGCACGCGTTAACTTTATTCGGTGGTAAGGTTTCTTCTCCCTGATTAGCTAACACAGCTGTAACAGCATTGCCGTGATCCAATTACCAGCGAATAGGAGAGGGGACAACTACGTCAGATTGAAGAGTTGTAGGAGCTAGTGCAATTATTGGGATGCTGTTTGAACATCTTGACTAGTTATACGATTCAGAGGGAACGTGACCAGATGAACTGGTGGTTTAGCGGTAACTCACCGGCGGTGGGCGGCGGCCGTAGCGTTTCCTACATAGCTGCCTGTCTGCCTGTCTGCTTGTCTGCCTGTCTGCCTGTCTGCCTGTACGTCTGTACGTCTGTACGTCTGTTTGTTGTCTGCAGGGACTCGGCGAGGCGACAGGCGGCGACCAACTGAGCGTTCACACGCGGGGGGCTGCGATCCAGCTTCACGGATGGACGGCTCCGTGGCCCGACACGGTGGCGGACGGGGCGGGTAGCGGTTAACGCGCCCCTCCTGACCGACAACAGGAAGGAGGGTCTCTACGTCGACGTGTAGCTTCGTGCAACCCTGAAACACATTGCATCGGTAACTGAACGTGGGACTGAATACGGAGTTTATAAAGAGGACGAGTGCTGACTATAACAGGCTTTACTCCGACATCTTCACAGCGATGGTCCAGCTCGCATCCATCTACTCCTCGCGACCCTCATCAGCTCGTGATTTATATTCACATGTAACATAAATACGTCTCTAAACAGATCATTGAAACAATCACAAACAACAAATTTTACGTTTAATCACTTAAATTTAAGTGATCAGACTTTGTGAGGCTTTCGTATCCGGTGTACGTGTCGAGGGGGCGGGGATTCGATGCCATTGAGCTCGAACTTCCGGCGAAGAATAACATTTCGGGGACTTCAACATCTTTCAAATAATACAGCCGCCGTGGGACCGCGTTATCCGCCAACCCACGCTTGGCCGGCGCGGCGGTTACATTAGTTCGAGTGTTTCCCCGTCGGAGAATGCCCACTCCCAACAGTGGGAGCATTAATTGGACTGTTGATTAGTTACTCTACGTCGTGTGGCCCGATAATGTATGAACGCTGATTCTGCAACAGAACGGACGGTTTTAACAAATTAAAGTTCTATGATGATGAGGCAGTGTGTTACAGCCTTAATGAGGGCTGGGGCGCGGGGGTGCAGCCAGCCGCACGGGCGCAGCCCCTCCACACAGCTGACCGAGTTTGCACTCCAGAGCACGGCTCCTGACCAATCGATATACACAGTCAGTATTCAGATACAGCAGTCTAGGTAGTCTAGGATGTTTTCGATACAAATGAGGTGTTGCCTTGAGAGACAGTGCTTGAGGCTGCGCTCTGGAGGATCAGTTCAGAGCCCGGACCTGATCTCTGATATTAGCATCTTATTAACGTTTTTAAAAAAGGAAACTTGTCGCCGAATACAAGCATTCGAGATGTGGGGACTCCGCCGAACGTTTAAGATGACGCGGTATCAGTTCGTCTCCAACGCTCAAGTCCTCGAGGGAGCGAACTGCAAACGCAGGCCGATGACAACCCTCATGCAAAGAAAGGTTGCATTTTCGAACACCTTCAAAGAGGATTCCGTTATGAGTTCCCAAGTTTGGTCCTAACGGGCATTGTTCCCGGAAAACGTGCACCTGGTAGACGGCGGAAGCAACGCATCGACCACATAAAGGAGCGGACCAGGTCTACATGCCACCAGGTATAAAGTATAGCTGAGGATCGAATTGGTTTTCTCAATCTGATCGCCAAACTTCAGTTTGCAGAGGGCACCTGATGATGATGATGATGATTAACATCTTCGTTGTGCATTGATCCGGTGCAAGCGTTCGCGCTGGCGGAGGTCATTTATCTCTGATGTAATCAGATTTACACAATAAGTTAGTTTCATTAAAAGTTGTAATTAATATTGTAGTCAAATTGATATTTACTCATTTCCCGCGCACAAACTCTGGTGGTAGTGTCTCGGTTGTGGTACCATGCCGTCCAGGTGGGTACTACCGCAGCCCCTCCTCTCCAACGGGTTCTCGCCTTGTCGTGGCGGAGGGGCTTAGTAACCGTGGTCCGGTACACGGTGAAGCCAAGTGGAACCCACCCGGCCGGCCCGCGGCGAAGGGCTGCCCTAGCGGCCGAGGTGGGGTTGCGGAGGGAGTACCCTCTGCGGCCAACCGGTGTCGCACCGGCGATGCGGCGGCGGTAGGGCGGCGATGGGCCCGCGGGGAAAGAGGAGTGCCGGTATTGAGATGCGCCGCTCTCCCTATCCTCCGCGGCCGTTGACAGGTAGCGGCGGGCTTAACATCTTTCTGCCGCGGGGAGCCGGGAGAGGTTTTCTCCAGTGGCTCCCATGGCTTCTGAGCAACAGGTTCGGGGAAACCGGTCGCCCGCACACGCATGAAGTCGAGGAGGGGGCGCGCTGCATGTTCCGGCGCGCCTTGGAAAGGGAGGGTTCATCCCTCCCTCCCGAGGTGGGGCTGCGCAAGCGGCCAGCGCCGGCAGGGTCGCGGTTGAGTGCGAGCGTTCCCATGACCCTGCCATCAGGCGATGAGGTGGAACATCGTGGAGGTTTTAGTCGGTGCAAGTCCGACATAACTCGTCCTTGCCCCCACGAGGACGAGTATGCGTAGGCATTTCCCCCACGTAAAACAAAAAAAAAAAAAACTACCTCAACCCCTGAACAGATTCCCGTCGTGCCGTGGCGGCGTGGCCAGTTGCCGTGGCTTGACCACCCGCGGTGAAGTTAAGAAGAAACTACCCGGCCGGCCCGAGGTGGCCGCTCCAAGTAAGCTTCGTGAGCTCACCCCAGGTTAGTAGTGCGCTTTGCAGCCGGGGTGCAGTCGCGGAGAGGGAGTACTGTTAGTATTGCGATTCGCTGCTCTCCCCACCCTCCGCGACCAAGCGATGGCGTATTTAATGTACACGATGATGTCCCCGGCGGACGGCGTACGGAAAATCTCATTAACACGGATTCATAATTAGATATAGCCATGCTCGACCAACACCACACGCCGCCATTTTAATTCGGTTACATTTAAATAATAAATTGTGGTTTAAAAATGAAAACAGTTAAATGTTAACTACGAAAATAGTAGACAAAAGTTAGCCTTAACAGTGCTAAATCATGTTTAACTGGTTTCCCTGTACATTTGATCCGAAAATTGGGAAAAGGAATTATATATTACTTTTTAATAAATTAAGAGTTTTTTTTCACACTACGTCGCATCTTAAATTAACAGCGCCACCTATTAGGACTAAGAGTAAACAGCGAAGAAGCATTGCAAACGTTCTATTAACTTATTGTACGTACGTGCGAACAGGTGGCGGTGTTGTAAAAATAATTTTATTGAATTTTCTGTGTATAAATAGTATGTTCCGAATTTTATAATTTTGTTTCCTTCATCTGTAACATAATTGGTTCACTTTTTTATTAAACAAAGCAGTGACACAAGCGGGACGTTCACCTGATGGTAAGCGATACTGCTGCCCGCGACCACGCGGCGCCGGTCGGCGTACAGCCCAGCGATTTAACCGGCGTCTAGTGAACGTCCCCATCCTGTCATGCTTTGTTTTTATTATAATTAGCGACTAGACGAGCGCGATGTTCACTTCCTGTTAAGTGACACTTCCGCCTACAACAACGTGACGCTGATTAGGGAAGATAATTATACTGCTGAGACATAAGAAGATCAGACTCGTTACCCCAGTAATTACACTAGTTACAGCGCCCTTCAAACCGGATCACAGCAATGTCCGCACAGTACTGTGTGTCGGCTGCAACAGGCGCTGCGGTGGTACCTAGACGGTCTGCGGCAACAGAGACACTGCCACCAGTGATACATAGTTTACGTACTCCACATGCGCAGATCGGAGCGCGGGTCGTGTACAGTCGCGCGCGGCGGGGCCGGGGACGCGCGTAGAGTCGCGCGCGGCGGGGCCGGGGACGCGCGTAGAGTCGCGCGCGGCGGGCGCCGGGGACGCGCGTAGAGTCGCGCGCGGCGGGGCCGGGGACGCGCGTAGAGTCGCGCGCGGCGGGCGCCGGGGACGCGCGTAGAGTCGCGCGCGGCGGGGCCGGGGACGCGCGTAGAGTCGCGCGCGGCGGGGCCGGGGACGCGCGTAAAGTCGCGCGCGGCGGGGCCGGGGACGCGCGTAGAGTCGCGCGCGGCGGGGCCGGGGACGCGCGTAGAGTCGCGCGCGGCGGGGCCGGGGACGCGCGTACAGTCGCGCGCGGCGGGGCCGGGGACGCGCGTACAGTCGTTATCACGTTTTAATGTTTACTAGAGAAATCGGACACGACCGGCTCTGCTCTGATTCACCTCCAGCCCGCGAGGAGCGGCCGACGACTACCACCACCGGATGCTGGGGAAGGTGACGTCACCGAGTGTTGTCATACTCCTACTCTTAGTGGAACGGTACTGTACACACGTTGTTGCTTTCTATTCATTGAAGCGATGACCCTGTTTTTCTTTATTTGCTTCCTTTCCTACCTACTACCTACTCTTCCGTTACATTCGTCCTTATCTCTCCTCATTATAATTCCATCTCCTCTTTACTCTATTCACGTTTCACCTACCACAGCCACGTTTAAGTTTTTACTCTTCTTTTTCTCTTTTGCACTCTTACATTATCTTGACTGCTTGTCATTTTCCTTTATTCCTTTTATTATAATTTTACCGAACTCCAGCTATAGGTGACGCGTCTGGTCTCCCGCGGTGTCAGGGTTGCCGCCCAACAGCTCACGGAACCGTTTTTTTTGAGTTCCCGGGGGAAATCTTTGAAAATGTACTTATCTTTTCGTGGGAAGTGAGAGTTATGTGGAGATTTTTACCCACTAAAACCCCGACGGTGGTCACCTTCAGCAATTGGAGAGGTCACGGGATCTCCGTTCGAAACACAACCGCAGCATCGTTAATGCTACGTTGGGATTATGCAGACGCTACCAGCCTCAACTCACGAGACCCAAGCTGACGTCACCTGATCGTAGTGCACCCTGCTAATCAACAAACGAGTCTCTGATTTCCACCGACCTGCAATACGCCAGCGTGGTGACAAATAGTCCAAACCCCCATATCAACTCTTACAAGATTGCGGGCAGCGCGGGACTGATCGCTGTATGCATATAAAAATGTGGTGCTAGTTAGGATGGTCACACTGCACAACGTTGCGCTCGTTGTGTGAGAGATAGGATGTTGTCTCGTTACCCCAGTGATTACACCAGCTACAGCGCCTTTCAAACCGGAGCACAGTATTGCTTGCATAGTAGTTTGTGGGCTGGAGATACCTACGTAGACGGTTTCTGGCAAAAGAGAACTACGGCCAGTAACCTGCACCAGCACGTCCACCATCGATTTCCTAACCACGATATATTTAAATAAAACAAGGAACGGGCCGCCGCCGCCATTACACGCACACAGTCGTACGTAGTGTTAATAAAATTAAACTTAAATAAAAAAAGTTTACTAAATAATAATATTTTATTTGCATATTTCCGAATAATTTCCTGTATTTTTTATTTATAATTTTTTAACATCCTCTTATATTTTCATTGTTCGGTACTCTGCGGGACGGGGCGGGACGGGGCGGGACGGGGCGGGACGGGGCGGGACGGGGCGGAACGGGCGCGTTACTTCATTTGTAGATATTGCCTTTTTTTTCTTGGTTTTGTCTTTTTACATTTAGTATTTATTATTCTTGTCAAATAAACTAAATATGTATATATTATTTAATGATAAACACTGTTTAAATTTATGTATTAATTAAATTTTTTAGATTGTTATAATTTCCCGCCTCATTTTCCCGCTAATTTTTCCACCGTTAAATTGTATCGACTTTGTTGTTTGTTTGTTTGTTTTAACTCCAGTTTTGTGCCAAGTGTTTCTATCTAAATAATAATTGTTTATATATATTATTTATATATTAGTTCTGTAATGTTTACACGGTGTAAGCTTTTTTGCTTGCTTCATTTTTCTTCGTACTAAGCTGATCGTCATTTTCGTGCTTTATTTTACACACCAGTTGTCGGGCTCGCCCTCGTAACCACTGTTCGCTGTTGATGCTGGGCTCGTGGACCCAGCCTCAGACTAAAAAACAGACTAAAAACTCGGCCTGTTTTAGCCATACAGACTAAAAAACCGGCCAAGGGAGCTTCTTGCTTCCGCCGCGGAACCACCGCTAAGTATTACTTCGCGGATTGCGCCCATTAATGTGTGTATACGTCGTACTTCTTTCGATTCTATATCCTCATCCCTACTGGTGCCGAGCAAGTGAGGTGCCGGCGGCGCGGCCCGAGGTCGGCGCGCGCACTTTCCCCGCGGGGCCGCGCAGGGCGCCGCGGTGTGCACTTTCTCCTGGAGGCTGTGGCGCTCCGAGCGCTGACACTCCTCACTCATACCTTCCCATAGTCTCTATGTAGGATATTATTTATTAAAAAAAATAACATAGTTTCCCTGCGAAAAAGTAATAAGGAATGACAGAGTGAATCACGTCCACCTTGTCAAGGTCGCGAGATGACGGAGACAATAAGTGAGACACATTATTATAAAAAGAAAATAAAAAATTGCTTCATCATCATCATCAGCCGACAGACCGTCCACAATATTGCTTATCATAAATCTTTCACTATCGAGTCATCTCGCATCTGTATCTAGCTACTCCCACCAGATCATCGGTCCACCTTTTGGGAGGCCTCACAACACTACGTGTACCGGTGCGGGCGCCACTTGAGGACCTTACTGCCGCATCGGGCGTTAGTCCTTCGTCAGATATGCCCTGCCTACTACCAATTTTTTTTTATTTTTTTGTTTTACGTGGGGGATATGCCTACGCATACTCGTCCTCGTGGGGGCAAGGACGGGTTATGTCGGATTTGCACCGACTAAAACCTCCAAGATGTTCCACCTCATCGCCTGATGGCAGGGTTAGGGGAACTCTTTCGGTCACAACCGCGATCCTGCCGGCGCTGGCCGCTTTCGCAGCCCCACCTTGGGAGGGAGCGATAAACCCTCTCTTTCCAGGACGCGCCGGAACATGTAGTGCGCCCCCTCCTCGGCCTCCTGCAGTCGCCCAGAGGCCATGGGAGCTACTAGAGAAAATTTCTCCGGGTTCCCCGTGGCGAAGAGATGTTGGGCCGCCGCTACCCGTTAACGGCTGCAAAGGATAGGGAGAACGGCGCATCGCAATACCGACACTACTGTTCCCCAACGGCCTCACCACCACCGCATCGCCGGTGTGACATCGTTTGGTCGCAGAGGGTACTTCCTCCGCGACCCCACCTCGGCTGCAGAGGGCTGCTCGAACCTGGAGCGGCCGCTTTGGCCGGTCCTTCGCTGCGGGCTGGCAGGATGGGTTCCACTTCGCTTCACCGTGTGTTGGTCCACGGTTAGTAAGCCCCTTCGCCACGACAAGGCGGGATCCCGTTGGGGGGTGCTCACTGCCACTTAAGTCTAGCAATGTTTTGAGCTATGTCGGAGACGCGGTACCGATCGATGTGGAGATCTTTGGGGGGAGGCCTATGTCCAGCAGGGGACGTCTTTCAGCTGATGATAATGATAATGATGACGAAATGTACAATTGTCTATAACAAGGGCCCTCCATCAGTAGAAAAAATCCTTCACACTATTACATATATTTAAACTAATAACTTGTAATGCTGCAAGGCTGTTTGACTATAACGCCTTTGTCTAAAAAGCACCTGTCACGCGCTCCCGCCGAAACGTTGAACATGGCCGCCGCGCGTTGCGTAAGCTCCGCTGCGAACACATTCCGATGTAATGACCGCGGCGCGCGTTGCGACACGCTCCCCGGATGTCGACGACCCGCACGCCCCCTGGGAACTGACGCGGATGCGACGCCATTTGCTTTTTTGTTAAGACACAGCCCATCAAAAGTAAATTGATAATTTCTATTCACTTTTTTTCAACTGATGGTTACTGCCATACAATCATTGCTAGGCTAATGATTTATATCTTTACCTTACTTTAATATATTGCAGCCGACAGACAGTACAGTGCGAACATTACTATGTTCCGATTTGAAGGGCGCTGTAGCTAGTGATATAACTGGAGTAGTGAGACTTAACATCCTATGTTTTAAAACAACGAGCGTAACGTGGTGCTGTGTATAACATCCTTACTAGCAGCACGTTGTTTTGGGGGGTGTCTCACTTACCATCAGGTAAATATCCTGCTCGACTCGTCGCTTCATTGGATAAAAAAAATCTTATGTCCGAGTAATGTATATTATCCTAAGCGAAATTTTATTAAGATTGGACATATCACTTACCATAATCCTAATATCCTGTTAGTATATCTATATATCCGTTCGTCGAATAAGTATGTTTAATAAATATATCTGTCACCCTCACCCTCACGGAGCGCAGAGAGAGGGTAGTAAGACAAATGTTTACATAGTCACAACAAGTCATTTGATCCTTTAATTTTTACTTCGTCACTATTTTTAATTATCTAAAGAAAATATTTCTTAATTAGAATACTGCTCCCGTTTTTTTTTAACTTGGAAAGAGTTCTGGACACCATTACACGAGAAAAGGAACAACAAAATGGCGTCATTTTTATTCATCAACCAATTGCAGTTCATTTTCAAACTAAAATACGTTTACGTATACGTCTATACGCCTTAAATACGTCTCGGTATTGATGCGGAAGCTGTATTAGTATTGTAATTTGGATGATAGTAGTGTTTCCGCATCCACCTGTCTAGTAACCACCATCGTTGTCAATGCTGTCCATCGGCCTATCAGATTATCTTTAATTAACGGGAAATAGTCCTGCTCCCAATATCTTTCCGATGATGGTCATAGAAATGAATACATTATTGTGCTATGTAATGAGGTGTAGTGTAAACGTCCTAAATATCGCCTCAGTGCTGTCACTACCACCGGTACGATTCGCAGGAGTCCCACGTTCTCGCGGGAGACCAGCGCGGGAAATCCGTGTGGGCGAACATCCTGTCGATCTAGTTGTCTATTATTTTAAAAAGTTGCGCTGGCAGATCGTGAATTTCACTTTCCGATTTTTATGGGTATTTTATAAATATAAAATCGCAGTAGACACCTAAAGCTTTCACACAACAACAGTTAAGTTTTATTTATTACGGAGACAGCCCGCGCTCGCCATCTTGCGGAGTGACTTTTCGCGCCAACCCACGTAACCTTATAAAAGGTAGAAAGCTCGCCGACATGCGGCCTCTATATTTTTTTATTACGAACGAGCTCCGTCGCGGTGCGATAATTAGTGAGTAGTGTGCGCATGCGCGAGCTGTTTGTATTGAATCATCGTTTGAAGAAAGTTCATGTTACGTGCGATTGCGTTAGTGCTCGTTTAATAGAATTTTTTTTAAGTAATTGAAAAAAATTGTACTGCCTCAGGTTCTTTTTAATAACATAATAAAGGTACTCGAGAAACGAGATATAAAATCCCCTTTAGGCAATGGATTGCTGTGTAAACAGCCTAATTAGAACGTCAACGAATATCATATACTAGTCGGAGGTGTCTCTTGCCGGAGACTGTCTAGGCAAGTACCGCCGCGGCTCTCATTGCAGGGGACAAACAACACTGTGAGAACATTATTGTGTTCCGGCTTCAAGGACGCTGTAGCTAATGAAATAACTGCGGTAATGAGACTCGAAATCTTTTATCTCAGGCGACGAGCGCAATGTGCAGTGTATATCATATTAAAAATCGCCACATTATAATGGGCGCTGTCACTTATTATCAAGTGAACGTCCCGCTCGTATCGTCGCTTAATTAATAAAAAAATCCATAAACAGTTATTATTAACATATTACAAACTATTTACACGATGGCAACATCAGTTTCGTAGTGACTATTTTACTAGGTAGGTACCACCGCAGTCCCCATTTCCGCCGCTGAGCAGCGGTACACAAACATTACTGTGTTCCGGTTCGTCGGACGCTGTAGCTAATGAAATTATTGAGGTTATGAGATTTAACATCTTGTGAACAGACGAGTTTACTCGCAGGCGTATCGGTTACCAGGTAATTGTCCCGCGTCACTGTCGCTACGGGAAATAAAAAAATCGTGTGCTCTGTCTGATGTATTGTATTTATTTAAAAATAGGTTCAACAGCTTCCTGACAGCTCTCAGCAGGAGTGGTGAGAACTGGTGTGGTGGTACGGTGTGGTACGAGATGAAACGGTCATGGAATAGTTTTAAAGTTTGCACATTGACATTAAAAAAGTTAGAGCTCTTTAATAAATAACAACGTATACGTTTTACTGGGCCAGCGTGGTGGGTTTACAGCACAATTCCCCTCAATGAAGTCCAACAGAAAACGGCCCCAAGTGTCCGGCGGGACCTGTGGCCGTGCCGATCATGACGGAAGTCGGCGATGCACCGATACCAAGGCTGCGAACAATCCCCGGGTGGCGAAGTTTTCCCATCAAACGACCTTGGCCCTGGCAACCTATAACGCACACACACTGCGGACCGAGGAAGAGCTGCTGGACCAGGAAGAAGAATTGAGCAAGATTCGCTGGAGCGTAGTAGGATTGTCTGAGATCCGAAGAGAAGGTGAGGATACTATGACTATAGATCCGGTAATCTACTCTGTTTCCGGGAGGGGAACAACTGTCCCTGGGGGTGTCGGGTTCATCATTCACAGGTCTCTCGTGAATAATGTTGTACAGATCGGGAGTGTATCGAGTAGAGTAGCCTACCTTATACTCAGAATCACCAAATGGTATTCGCTGAAGGTCATACAGGTATACGCGCCAACTTGGACGCACCTCGATGAGGAACTGGAAGTAATTTATGAGGACATCTCTCGGGCAATGCATTCTTCCAGTGCTCATTACACCATTGTCATGGGAGATTTCAATGCAAGGCTAGGCAAACGATACGGTGAGGAGTTGAAAGTGGGGCACTTTGGTGAAGGAATCCGGAACTACCGCGATAACATGCTGGCCGACTTCTTGGAAAAGGAAGGTCTGTGCATGATGAACTCCTTATTCAGAAAACGGCAGCATCAGAAATGGACCTGGAAGAGTCCGGACGGTACCACAAAAAATGAGATCGATCTGTACGAGATTAGTAAGGCTATAAAACAAATGAAGATGATAAGGCGCCGGGTGATGATGGCGTTACAGCTGAGCCTCTGAGAGCAGGCGGGCGACCAGTGCTGATGGTCCTTCAGTAGCTATTTAACTCCGTCGGGGGCAAAACGCCAAAAGCGTGGTACAGGGGTGTGGTAAAACTCTTCTTCAAAAAGGGTGATAGGATCCAGTTGAAGAAGTATCGACCCATCACACTTCTGAGCGACATATATAAGCTGCTTTCAAGAGTCACAACGAAGCGTCTCGAACGCAGCCTGGATGACTTCCAGCCTCCCGAACAGGCCGGATTCAGAAAAGGATTCAGCACCATAGACCACATAGATACAGTGCGGCAGGTCATACAGAAGACAGAGGAGGACAACTTGCCTTTATGCTTGGCGTTTGTGGACTATGAATAAGCTATTGACTCAGTCGAGACTTGAGCAGTGCTCAGTCACTCCAGAGATGCCAAATAACCTGTCGATACATCCAAGTGTTGCAGTCGTTGTATGAAAACGCCACCATTACAGTCCGTCTCCAGGACCATTTCTCGAAACCCATCCAGCTGTAACGAAACTATTCACAGCTGCGCTGGAAGACGTGTTCAAGCTTGTAGACTGGAAAGGACCTGGCATCAATATAAACGGCTAGTACATGACTCACCTTCGATTGCCGATGATATCGTAGTCACGGCTGAAAGACCTGGCTGGAAGACCTTGGCAAAATGATCGATGGCCTCTGTAAAGCGTCTCAACGCGTGGGCTTTAATATCAACATGGAGAAGACAAAAATGATGTCCATTGCCCACATTGTACCCACGCCAGTTGCCATTGCAGGCTCTACACTGCAAGTTGTTGACGAATATATTCACCTGGGACAAACAGTTCAGCTTGGTAAGGGAGGCTACGCAGCATGTTCTCGTCCCAACCACCGCAGTGTCTAAAGATAAAGGTCTTTAATTCGTGCGTGAGGCCAGTGATGACTCACGGCACCGAGCCCTGGGTGCTTACAGTGGGCCTGGTGGAAAGGCTTCAAGTCGCACAGACAGTAATGGAAAGGGCTATGCTCGGGGTTTCCCTGCATGATCTAATCCTAATGAAATGAGGAGACCCGTAGGGGAACTAAGGTCTTCGAATAGCGACCGCGTACCGGTAGACGTGTAGTCATGGCAGGCTTCCCACCAGGTGATCCGACGATCTGGTGAAGGTTACGGGAAGCAGCAGGATGCGGGCAGCGCAGGATTGATCGATCTTTGGGGGAGGCTTATGTCCAGCAGTGGACGTCTATTGGCTGCTAATAATGAAATATAGTGATACTTTTTTTTATTCTGTTAAGCGACGAGACGAGCGGGACGTTCACCTGATGGTAAGTGATACGCCCGCCCATAACAATGTGGCACACAGCATCACGCTCGTCGCTATACACATAAGATGTTTAGTCTTATTACCCTAATAATCACATTAGTTACAGCGCCCTTCAAACAAGAACACTTTAATGTTTGCAACTCTATGTACTGGTGGTATGTCTCTGTTGCCAGTGACCACTGACCACTAGATGAGTACCGCAGCGCCTGTTTCTGCCGCTAAACAATAGTATGCAAACAATACTGTATTCAGGTTTCAAGGGCGCTGTAGCTATTGTAAATTCTGGGGTAACGAGACTCAACATCTTATGTCTCCAGTGACGATCGCACTGTAGTGCAGTATATACTATCTTAACTAGCGCCGTGGGCAGGCGTGTGACTTGCCAACAGGTGAACGTCTCGCCCCAATTAATTATAATTGTAGAAATTATCCTATTTAATAAAGAAATCCTTTGGTTCGGTCAACAAGCGCGCGCGCCGTAAACCGACACAGAATTAGTGTCGGTGTTGTTTCAGTTGTTCACACAACAACTTTCGTTCTCGGCAATAGGCATAAAGCGGCGCGACGTTTGCCCCGGGCCGCATGGCGGCGCGCGTTCGCGCCAAAACTTTATTTTTACGTCAAAAAACTGTCACTTTCGCGTTGGGGCCGTTATGCAAATGCAACGGATTCCTCGGCCGCGCCCCAGCACCACGACAAATAAAAGAGAAAACGCGCTCTCGTCCTCTTGATGACCCTCAAACCGCAATAAACCCTAACGCATAACCAATACAACTCAAACTGCACTGCCGCACGCCAAAGATGCTGCGAACTTATGAATGAATGTAAAGTTCAAGCTCCAACGACAAACGAAAGTCAACCTTACGTTACAACAGATAGGTATCACTTTGCCGTGGTGGGTTGGGGCGAGAGAGGGCGCGACAAGTTCAGATGTGCGCTGCGGATACATCTGCACGGAGCGGGCGAAAGGCTGACGTCACGTTAGACGAGTTGAACCTGCGCGGGGGACCTGCATCCTACTTTCTTCGGGAGTGATCTGAAGCCGGCAGTCGAGGCTGTGTGCTCGCGAGCTTTGCCCGCTGTTTCAAAAAAAAAAAAACAAAACGTCTCTCTTGATGCGCGGGAAAAAGTGAGG
Source organism: Ornithoptera alexandrae (assembly GCA_029030555.1). Taxonomy (NCBI): domain Eukaryota; kingdom Metazoa; phylum Arthropoda; class Insecta; order Lepidoptera; family Papilionidae; genus Ornithoptera; species Ornithoptera alexandrae. Next base: position 204,561 of record JARDVY010000165.1, on the reverse strand, counting down.
CCTGTGACAGTGACGTTTGTGTTTTTATTTTTTAATAATTTTTTGTGCTTGTGCATCGAGTAACCGGTTTTTGGAATAAATTGAAGTTTTGGAAAAATGGTGAGAATAATTTATATTAATAATTTGTTTTTTATTATTTCACAGATAATTTCTAAAAATATAAATATTTAATATAATTTAATCAATAAAGGCGTAAATTAAATTATTGTATTGGTGGCAGGGCCTTATTGTCGGAGACCTTCTAGGTACCACTGCAGCGCCTGTTGCAGCCGACAGACAGTGCTGTGCGGACATTACTGTGATCTGGTTTAAAGGGCGCTGTGGTTATTACTGGTGGTTAATCTCTATTGCGGGAGACCGTCTAGGTAGGTACGCCACCGCAGCATCAGTTGCAGCCAATAAACAGTACTGTGCAAATATTAGTGCGATCCGGTTTGAAGGACGCCGTAGCTAGTGCAATCAATGAGGTTCCTCAAAATCTTAGGTCTACTGCTAAGAACGCAATATGGTTAAGTATATATCAGCGCGACGTTGTTACGGGCGCATCACTTACCACCAGGTGACCGTCCTGCAGAGCTGGTCGCTTCGGCGCATAAAAACACTTTTACCGTGTATCAGTGTGCTGTTTGCACAGCGCCTTTCACGTCGGTAAACGTTAATGTTTGCACACTACGCGTGGCTGAGGCGCCGGTGGCGGGCCCGGCGGGCGGGGCGGGGCCGGCGGCCACATCTACCATGAGCTCTAGTGGATGGAGGGTCAGTGTCTTGGCGCCCTTAAAATTGAGATGAAGTGTAAGCTACACGTAAAAAACGATTGACATAAAACAGTTAAATATTCCTCCTCCTATCGGTCCTCCATTCACGTCAACGTTAAAGAAGTGTATCCTGGCTAAAGGACTTTCAATTTAATTCACGTGAATTTTCATACAACAGTCATAAAGTTACCATTGAATATTTTTGTCTGTATTCGTTTGTTTGAGAAGAGACGTTCACTTGAAAGTGAGTGATACGCCGACAACAATTGCACCGCATTTCGCTCGTCGCACAGACATAAGATGTTAAATCTCTATACAGCAGTAATTTCACTGTCTATTGGTCCTTGAAACCTGATGACACTACTTTTTGCGTAATACTGTTTGTCGGCTGCAACCTATTGCAGCTGCGGTGGTATCTAGACGGTCAGCAGCAGAGACATACTACCAATAAACTGTGATGGTGAGATGGGGTGTTAAAAATAGAACAACCCTCTTCTTGAACAGTGGTTAAAGCTGAAGCTGTTTCATACAACGTCATTATGTAAGGATGTCCGCCGCTGAACGTGAACAGCCGACATCGAGGGTGTCTATGTTGGTTAAAGCACAGCACCCACCAACCCGCATGGAGCCAGCGCGGTGGGAAGTAGGCCAAATCCCGTGCCCGGCGGTACGGGAGGTCATGCTGACTGTGACCGACGTTGGCAAGGAGCTGGAACCAGGCCAGCGCAGGACCGGTTGATGTGGGGATCTTTGTAGGAGGCCTATGTGCAGCTATGGACGTCTATCGGCTGAAGACGAAGATGTAGTTGCTAATGTGTCCCTGGCGGTAAAGATATTATCACCAACAGGACGTACAGGGCTTAATAGGTTCCATAGTTCAACATTAGGTATCCTGGGCTTTCGTCTATAGACTGAAGGCCTGGTTCAGTATTTGAAGGTGGAACTCATCTCGTGAAGAACATATCGAAAGTACTGTATTAAAGCTACGGGGGTGTGAGAGGTCCAGCATAGGAACTGACGGGACCCAAGCCAACGTCACCTGCTCGTGGTGCACTCTGCTAACCAACAACGAGGCTCTGGCTCCCACCAACCCGCAGTGTGACGGCGTGGTGGGAAATGGCTCAGATTCCCCCATATAAACCCCTACAAACGAAGGTCGCGGGAAGCCGTTCAACGCGAGCAGCGCAGCATCGATCCATGTGGAAGAACTATGTCCTGCTGTAAATGTCTATCGGCTGATGATGATGATGATGATATGAGCTGTTTAGTCTACTTATGTAAATCATCAACGCTGCTGGAGGTAGGCCTCCCCCAAAGGTCGTCACTTCGATCGGTCCCGCGCTGCCGCATCCAGCTGTTTCCCGCAATCTTCACCAGATCGTTGGACCACCTGGTGGGGGGCCTGCCAACACTACGTCTACCGGTACGCGGTCGCCACTCGAGGACCTTAGTGCCCCATCAGCTCTAAGTCCGTCGAGCGATGTGTCCTGCCCATTGCCGCTTGAGGCTAGCCATCTTTTGGGCTATGTCCGTGCCCTTAGTACAATGCGTCTCAATTCTACACGTGGAGTCTTACTACATCTTCCGTCTCTTTCTCTACTAACCTTCTCCCTCTCTCTCTCCCTCTCTCTCTCTCTATATATATATATATATATATTGATATCCGTGTGTACTGTATTGCTGGACGGTGAACGGTCACCATATATACCATCACTAACATTGCAATCGCAGTAATAGCTATTATATAAGTATATATACATACACGAATTGTTTATCTCTTTATATATATATATATATATATATATATATCATCCAGATTTTCGTGTCACCATCACCACCACATTGTCACCACCAACACTCACTCATCTGTGACGAGTAATAAAGTTACCAAGAAAATAGTTCAGACTTGCATCCTCGTATAGGAACCATTAGATATTATTGTAATGAGATAAATTCTTCAAGGTCCACGCCCAGCGCTGGACAACCTTTATGTTAATTAGGTGGCGTGACTTCTCGCTTTCCAAACCTAACGGGGTTGAGGACACGGCAGAGCGCCGCGCACATCCTGTTGCTAATGCGGAAAACTGGTGAGCAGCATCAGGGCGCGCGGCGGCCGCCACCAGGTCGGCGGGCGCGCGCCACGTGGATTTAAATTTATAATTTATGGTAATGCAGTGAAAGTGGGCTCCCACTTGGCGCAGTCAGCTGATTATTGCTGCATTCCGCAGCCGACTGCCTGCTGCGGGGTCGACGCGGTGCAAGGTGAGGACCGGAGGCAGCACTGCCCTCACCACGTCCTTTGGAGAGAGGACAGATGCTTGGCGCTGGTCTGTAGTCAGGTCAAGACTTTTGGATAACCACCAGGTCACAGTTAGAAGACATTGAACCTCATGACACCTTAGTGTTTACGCTGGACGGTCAGGTTACTCAGGCAATACCCGTGACCCTAGTCCTATTTCCGCTGAAGAACAGCAGTGTGCAATTATTGCTATATTCCGGTTCGAAGGACCAATGGCTGCTGGATGGTAGGTCTCCGCTGCCGGAGACCGTCTAGGTATCTCCAGTTGCAAATAGTACCGTTATCCGGCTCGAAGGACCAATGGCTGCTGGATGGTAGGTCTCCGCTGCCGGAGACCGTCTAGGTATCTCCAGTTGCAAATAGTACCGTTATCCGGCTCGAAGGACCAATGGCTGCTGGATGGTAGGTCTCCGCTGCCGGAGACCGTCTAGGTATCTCCAGTTGCAAATAGTACCGTTATCCGGCTCGAAGGACCAATGGCTGCTGGATGGTAGGTCTCCGCTGCCGGAGACCGTCTAGGTATCTCCAATTGCAAATAGTACCGTTATCCGGCTCGAAGGACCAATGGCTGCTGGATGGTAGGTCTCCGCTGCCGGAGACCGTCTAGGTATCTCCAATTGCAAATAGTACCGTTATCCGGCTCGAAGGACCAATGGCTGCTGGATGGTAGGTCTCCGCTGCCGGAGACCGTCTAGGTATCTCCAATTGCAAATAGTACCGTTATCCGGCTCGAAGGACCAATGGCTGCTGGATGGTAGGTCTCCGCTGCCGGAGACCGTCTAGGTATCTCCAGTTGCAAATAGTACCGTTATCCGGCTCGAAGGACCAATGGCTGCTGGATGGTAGGTCTCCGCTGCCGGAGACCGTCTAGGTATCTCCAATTGCAAATAGTACCGTTATCCGGCTCGAAGGACCAATGGCTGCTGGATGGTAGGTCTCCGCTGCCGGAGACCGTCTAGGTATCTCCAATTGCAAATAGTACCGTTATCCGGCTCGAAGGACCAATGGCTGCTGGATGGTAGGTCTCCGCTGCCGGAGACCGTCTAGGTATCTCCAATTGCAAATAGTACCGTTATCCGGCTCGAAGGACCAATGGCTGCTGGATGGTAGGTCTCCGCTGCCGGAGACCGTCTAGGTATCTCCAATTGCAAATAGTACCGTTATCCGGCTCGAAGGACCAATGGCTGCTGGATGGTAGGTCTCCGCTGCCGGAGACCGTCTAGGTATCTCCAATTGCAAATAGTACCGTTATCCGGCTCGAAGGACCAATGGCTGCTGGATGGTAGGTCTCCGCTGCCGGAGACCGTCTAGGTATCTCCAATTGCAAATAGTACCGTTATCCGGCTCGAAGGACCAATAGTTACAGAAATTACTGGCGTATCGAATTTTATCATCCTATGCGCTGCGGCGTACACCATCCCAACTATCATCATCAGGTGACCGTTTCGACCGATGAGGAAATTATCACCAACCAAGAACAGCTCTCGTGATAAAGCGGTATTAGCCCACCTGCACTTGGCCAGTGGATGGTCTTGATTATCTCCTTGAGGGAGGAGTGCTCGGGTCCCAGCAGTGGGAACTCTGCGGAAGCTGCTTATTATTATTAAATTTCAATATAAACATGTCTGTGTTTACGCAGCGGTTAAACGCTTACCACATGCCATGGAAGTACCAGCTTCGGTTCCGAAGGGTTTACAACCTGACTCTACTTACCATCAGCATTTTTTTTTATTCTACAAAGCGACAAGAAAAGTGATGTGTTATCATCATCAGCCGACAGACGTCCACAGCTGGACATGGGTGTAGTGGTATGTTATCGTGATGGTAATCGATACGCCCATAACAATGTTAAGATGATGTACACTGTCGTTGCCGCAGTAATATCTTTCTATTCAACAAATCTATACGACAAGTGGAATGTTCACCTGATAGTGAGTGACACGCCCACCCATAACAACCTGCCGCTAGTTAGGTTAGGTAGATATTAAGTCTCATTACCCCAGTAATTTTATTAGCTACACGGTCCTTCGAGCCGGATAGCGGTAATCTTTGCGGTTGTACCTGAAGTCTCCGGCAACAAAGAGCTATCACCATTTAGGTTAATGATAGGGTTTATAACATGACTCTAGTTACCATCGTCATGCTGTCAACTGATGATGATCGGAGTACCTAGACGAGACTCACCAGGGTTGGTGGAAATTAAGGTCAAAGATAATGAAGTCATGGAAATCAGTTGATCAGTGTTATCCAATTAAAGTGTACTAAATACGGTACGTGTCCAGCTCGAACTACGCACGTCTATAATTGGCATCAGCTTTTACCCGACTCTCTCTGGAGATGGTTTCCATTCATCACGTCAGATCGCATGACCAGCGACAGTTTCTATTACGCCAAGTTATCGAAGTCAATGTCGGATTAGCTTTTAATGGACGGCCATGTTGTTTTCTTTCAACGAGCCACGACTCACACTTGACCCCGATTTCACACGAGAGCCCACATAAGCACCAGCTCTCACGCATCGGAACACATTAGCTGCGAGTGTAGCAGCTTGCCGATGCCGCGACGGTGGTGGTTTCCAATAGACCCTCACCGCGGCCGCGGATGCGGTGTGGGGCCTGGGAAATCTGCCCTACATAACAAAACTGTCAAATAGTGTGAAGGAAAAATCAATATCTACACAATAATATAATATTCCCACTGCTGGGATTAGATGGAAGGAATGCTTCTTTACGATATTGTCTTTAACCGGAAGCTTATATTCAGAGGATCAAACTTAGGTCTACTTCTATTAAAAAGTAAAGTATATCAAGATCTAGTGCAGTTCAGCTTCATGGTTTACTTCTTGACCAGCTTTTCATGTCCGATGGTTAGCTGTTAACTATGAAATTGATCCTCATGAATAAGATGGATATGTTTCTCAGCGTTTGTGACGCTGATCCACTACCGTTACATCACCACGACCTCATCCGTCTGCTAGAACATCTCTTGCTTTTTTGGTTATCATCATTATCAACTGCAGGAGACTATACAGACTAGCGACGATTAACACGTTAGCTGCGGGGCCATTTTTAGAAGGTTTACAGCCACTGCATTGGAGACCTGTTAGATCTGATGAACGATCTTGGTCGTGATGTGTTTAGGACTTAAACGAACTCTAAATTTTGTATGAAATTATTAAATCCAATTGAAAGTAAGAAGCATGTATCCATTTTTGTCTCCAACAAATACAAAGAAATTATAACTCTTACAAGAGTAGGAGAGAACACTATTTTTGGCGCCGCACCAGCTGAAAGATTCGTAGGAGACTCTTCAGATCTCATAACAGACTGGGCTGTTACCTGTTTACTCATTATTTGTCTATATCACAGTTTCTCAATAAAGAATCTTTAGTCAATTTTAAGGTCTGTGCTCGGTAATTGAACCATAAACAAACATTTTAACGACGCATCATTAAATAATACACATATTCCTCCATATTTCGACACTACAATACAAATTGTACGCGAGTTTAAACTTGAGCAACAAGCGTACAATTCACTTGTTACCATTGTTCGCAAATTGATGGCCGGCCGACCATTACCAATAGTATTGTGACGGTAATGGTGAGCGAGGTGAGAACTACTCACCATGCGCTCTACTTACAACAGTTAGCTGCGGACGGTCACCTTAACGACATGATACGAACCAGAACATTAATAATATTATTATAAACGATATATCGAAAATTACCACATAACTAAAAACGAATACTAATCGAATAATATATAAAATCGATTGTTAGTGCTTGGGGACATCTCTATTATTAACTATAATCCGTAAATTTAATGTAGAGTAAACGGGCTAAGTAAATTTGAGAAACTATATGAAAAAGTAATAAATGAAAGCGAATGAGAACTTATAGATGTGTACACACGTGAGTGCATGTGTTTGTGTGACTGTACGTACTAATGCTTTATGGGTTCTAATTTGAGACAAAAAAAAATAATTAAATTCTCCACACACTGTAAAGAATTATAAATGAGAACTAGAGTCTCTTTGAAGGTTAAAGTGGCATGTTTTAAATATTACTTATGTTGATTTCATACTTTTACATTAAAATTATTGTCACACGCCAACGTAAATCGGCGTATCACACTGTGTGTAAATAGTTTACAGTAGTGGCTCGTAATAAATCATATAATTGATTTACCACAAATTGTTTGTGTAAAATGAATAGCTCTATTAAAGTTCCACAACTGGGTCTAGAGGCATTCTCTCACACTCCGAGAATAGTTTCTGTACTATCTACCTAATTTTTAAGTAGGATAACAGTGTTAATATTTAAACAAAAAAAAATTGTGAAAGTTAGATTAAATTAAAATACATTAATTTATTATTATTATCTTAACGACACAGTGAGTATGTTAATTTTTTTTTTCAATATAATTAAGTATTTATTAACCTACTAACATTGTTGTTTTTAAAAAAATTGATTTTTGTTACCGCGTATGTCTAATAGAAAATAATGAAAAACCGTCATTGCTTATAAATTTTTCGAACGTAGTGATTAATTGACTACTTATATTTAACTTATAACTAAAGTTAAAGTAAATTATTTAAGCTTAATGAATTGTAAAAAATAAATTTATTGATTTTTAATCTGTGTAATTCTTGGGCTTTAGTTGAAATAATTATATTTTATACGTCATTTTTAATCTGCGCCCTGGCATTTACTTCGTTATTCCCGCTAACAAAATTTGACATTTAAATTTATTATTTTCGGAATGTCGATTGGTTTATATTAATTAGATAAAAAAGATCGTTTGTATAAGTAATGGCGATCTTGAATCTCGCCGATGGATTTCACTCGGTGAAAGTAAACGTGTTTGTGTGTAAGTCAAATATCCGTGTGTTTTTTTCGGTTATGTAACTCGCATTTCGTTGCGGGCGATCAGGGGTCAGCCTCCGCATCGTGGCACGTAATCGAAGGTGAGTAAGAGCTGTGCTTTTCAAACTTTCGACCTTTTAATTTTAATGTACTGCAGATATACTTTTTTGTATTTAATAATACATACATGTTGCAGCATATTTTATTATTATCTTTTTGCATGTACAGGAGTAACATTTGTCCTCAATTTCACATAGTATCGACTGACTAAGGCCGCGGTTGGTGAACCGTGATCTCATAATATGGCACGGCGGTGTGTACATGGCAGCATATAGTGAATATGAGAGTGATATTTACCCAGGATTCGAAAATGTCTGGAAACCACCGATCAAACTAGCACACATAGCACAATTACATTGTTCAATGATTCCCTTCGATCTTCATCAGATTATGATCGATGATGATGACAATCAAAACACACATTTGTAAGTCTGTTTATTTATATATGACATATCGAAATTTTCCTACTTTTGAAATTCCTTGCAGTTATGGTGGTTGTATAGCCTCCACCAGTGGAGACTACATCACCATTTACCATCAGGTGGGATCGTAGTCAAGCACTAGTCCATATGAAAGAAAATCAATCGGAGACTGATGTTTCTGTTTGCGTTTCACCTTATCTATTAATTTTACTACTTATATCATCTGGTGGCAGTTCTGTGCAGTGTATCTGGTGACTGCCACCGCAACTTCTATGTCAAGAGTATAGATAAACGTCCTAACTATTGGTTAATGTTATTAAGTACCGTGTGAAGTTTCCGCGGGTAGTTGGGCGTGGGTTGGTTGGTGCATTGCTCCGGTCAGCAACTACTGTACTGTACGGTTGCGCGACGCTGGCGCTGGTCGGCGTGCAGGATGTGTGCGCAAGCGCACCGTGAGCGCCGGCAGTACGGAGAGCACCCGCCGCCGCTGCGAAACTTTCCAATTTACCGGTTATCCAATGTGTGCGAGGGAAAAAACAACCGGAAACCGGTTCCATTAGTGCCGGACCTCCGCACTGCTCTGGTGTGGACTCTCTAATTTTGAGCTGTCTGCATATGGAGACCAGCTTCGTTGGTGAAATATTTTTGAACTCCCGACGAGACGAGAGTGTTAAACGATAAACACATAGCGGTGGTTCGAATGAGATGTATGATAACTGTACTAGCTACATGGTCCTTCGAGCCGGATAACGGTAATATACTTCTGTATGTTGACGGAAATAGGGAGCTCCGGTGGTTCCTACCTAGACGGTCTGCGGCAACAGAGACACTACCGCCAGTAATAGCTGTAACGTCCTTCAAACCGGATCACAGCAATGTCCGCACAGTACTGTGTGTCGGCTGCAACAGGCGCTGCGGCGGCACCTAGACGGTCTGCGGCAACAGAGACACTACCGCCAGTAATAGCTGTAACGTCCTTCAAACCGGATCACAGCAATGTCCGCACAGTACTGTGTGTCGGCTGCAATAGGCGTTGCGGCGGTACCTAGACGGTCTGCGGCAACAGAGACACTACCGCCAGTAATAGCTGTAACGTCCTTCAAACCGGATCACAGCAATGTCCGCACAGTACTGTGTGTCGGCTGCAACAGGCGCTGCGGCGGTACCTAGACGGTCTGCGGCAACAGAGACACTACCGCCAGTAATAGCTGTAACGTCCTTCAAACCGGATCACAGCAATGTCCGCACAGTACTGTGTGTCGGCTGCAACAGGCGCTGCGGCGGTACCTAGACGGTCTGCGGCAACAGAGACACTACCGCCAGTAATAGCTGTAACGTCCTTCAAACCGGATCACAGCAATGTCCGCACAGTACTGTGTGTCGGCTGCAACAGGCGCTGCGGCCGTACCTAGACGGTCTGCGGCAACAGAGACACTACTGCCAGTAATAGCTGTAACGTCCTTCAAACCGGATCACAGCAATGTCCGCACAGTACTGTGTGTCGGCTGCAACAGGCGCTGCGGCCGTACCTAGACGGTCTGCGGCAACAGAGACACTACTGCCAGTAATAGCTGTAACGTCCTTCAAACCGGATCACAGCAATGTCCGCACAGTACTGTGTGTCGGCTGCAACAGGCGCTGCGGCGGTACCTAGACGGTCTGCGGCAACAGAGACACTACCGCCAGTAATAGCTGTAACGTCCTTCAAACCGGATCACAGCAATGTCCGCACAGTACTGTGTGTCGGCTGCAACAGAGACACTACCACCAGTGAATATGAACAGTAACGATCAATGAAGAGTTATAATCTAGTAATTATGACTGCCGTCTAGGTTTTTGGATTACCACATGGTCCCACGTGATGTTCAAGTTTAAGATATTAACTAGTACCCTGGATCAAGCTAGGTCATCCAGATTAACGGTGCGAAGGTGGCAGGTCTCCTTTAATGGAATTTTTTGCATAGTCCTATATGTTGCCGGAAGTAGGGGTTGCGGTGGTAGTTACCTGGCAGTGGACACTACCACTAGTTTTTGGTTTGAGTTGAACCAGGTGGGAATTACATTTAAATATTTCCTAAACCTCATGACTACATCCACCGTAATAACCCTGGTGGATGAGGTGGTCCACAGGAGTATATACGCTCACTCCTCGGCGTCCTGTTCCCCCGTATAACCTAAGGATGCAGTCAACGCCGATGTAGCTGACGCAGTCACAACATCGACCTGATGGAGAACGGCTAAGTTCGTTAAGGTCCGAAGAACATTGGATTAGAATACAGAAGCGAGAAGTGGTAAATCTGCAATCACCCAATTGGGGGTGTTGAACTGTCCATAGATTTAGATGATGATTCTACAAGTAACCCTGGTCTCAGGTTGACGGCGATTTAATGTTATGATCGATGGTGAACTTACCCTGAACTTCCTATCAATTCTCAGAACTTATCTATTGTAGGAAGCAATTAAAATTGACTTCCGGTCAACCTGAATAGTTCAACATCGATGTCAGTGTTAGGTTAGGGTCTCGGGCTTTGGGGTCGTCGCTGGTCAGGATGGAGGTTCTCATCGCCTTCTAAACGACCCTACAAAGGACAATGGCTGGAGGTGGTCTCTTGCCATGGAGGTAATACTTATGAGGGCGGCAGGGATAAAACAGATCCTGGACCAGGCTAGCTCAGCATAGCATTATATACACACTTACATTACAGAGATCCCGCGACCTCTCCAAATGCTCAAGATGACCAGCGACGAGCTTTTAGTGGGTAAAAACGTTCACATAGCGCTGACCTCCCTTCAGACGACTGCTTTTAAAAATTTCGGTTCCAAAAAAATTGGTTTTCAAGCGGGAGTCCATCGCTGAAGTATTCGTAGAAGTCATCAAACATCATCTTAAGTCTCGTTCCAATATTTTGACTAGATGCATGGTCCTTCGAGCCGGATAACAGTGTAGTTTGCGTGGTACTCCACCTGTAAGCCATGTGTAGGCTGATATTATATAGAGACCATCCAAAACTCTGAGCTGTGCTGTTGCGCAATCCATTGATTACCACATCATCATCCGGATAAACATTGTGAAAGCACCTTTGCGTCGCAGCACTCGAGATGGTAGAAATGGTGAAAGTCCATCTGCGATGACCCGCCCATGCCGCATGCCGCATGCCGCATACCGCATGCCGCATGCGCGGTTGTATATTTTACATAGTTTCAAACGATTCGTGTTATTATCTGTGGCTTTAGAGATCTCGTCATAACGCCGCTGACGTTACCATACATTGATTACCATCTCTCGTAACCCTGGTGCTGGTGAGGAGCACATTCACGAATTAAATTATCGACATTCAAATATATTAATATATGCGCGGGTGAAAAGCCAGGAGGTATGGGAGGAGAATATCACTTTTTTTTTATTTTAAATTATTTGTTTGCAACTTGGCTGTATGTCGCAACGACCATTGACTCCCCCAACGGGTTTCCGCCTTGTCGTGGCGGCGGAGCTTAGTAACCGTGGCATGGACACGGTGAAGCGAAGAGGAACCTACCCGGCCGGCCCGCGGTCAACGGCCGGTCCGAGGTGGTCGCTCCAGGTTAGAGCACCGAGGTGGAGTCGCGGAGGGAGTACCTTGTGCAACTAGCCGTTGTCGCACCGGCGATGCGGCGGTGGTGGGGCCGCAGGGGAAGAAGAGTATCGGTATAACGATGCGCAGTACTCCCTATCCTCCGCGGCCGTTTAACGGGTGGCGGGGGACCCAACAACTCCGCCGCGGGGAGCAAAGAGAATTTTATTTCTTGGCTTTCATGGGCTCTGGGCAACGGATTCGAGAGAATCCGTTGCCCACGCGACAGCAGGAGAGCGAGGAGCGGGCGTGCTGTATATTCCGCCATGCCCCCACGGAGGTGGAACGGGAGGGTTCAACCCTTCCTCTCGAGGTGGAGCTGCGCAGGCGGAACGGTCTGGAACAACAGCGACCTACCACCAGTAATAGCTATAACGTCCTTCAAACCGGATCACAGCAATGTCCGCACAGTACTGTGTGTCGGCTGCAACAGGCGCTGCGGTGGTACCTAGACGGTCTCCGGCAACAGAGACACTACCACCAGTGATAGCTACAGCGCCCTTCAAACCGGATCACAGTAATGTCCGCACAGTACTGTGTGCCGGCTGCAATAGGCGCTGCGGTGGTACCTAGACGGTCTCCGGCAACAGAGACACTACCACCAGTGATAGTTACAGCGCCCTTCAAACCGGATCACAGTAATGTCCGCACAGTACTGTGTGCCGGCTGCAATAGGCGCTGCGGTGGTACCTAGACGGTCTCCGGCAACAGAGACACTACCACCAGTGATAGCTACAGCGCCCTTCAAACCGGATCACAGTAATGTCCGCACAGTACTGTGTGCCGGCTGCAATAGGCGCTGCGGTGGTACCTAGACGGTCTCCGGCAACAGAGACACTACCACCAGTGATAGCTACAGCGCCCTTCAAACCGGATCACAGTAATGTCCGCACAGTACTGTGTGCCAGCTGCAATAGGCGCTGCGGTGGTACCTAGACGGTCTCCGGCAACAGAGACACTACCACCAGTGATAGCTACAGCGCCCTTCAAACCGGATCACAGTAATGTCCGCACAGTACTGTGTGCCAGCTGCAATAGGCGCTGCGGTGGTACCTAGACGGTCTCCGGCAACAGAGACACTACCACCAGTGATAGCTACAGCGCCCTTCAAACCGGATCACAGTAATGTCCGCACAGTACTGTGTGCCGGCTGCAATAGGCGCTGCGGTGGTACCTAGACGGTCTCCGGGAACAGAGACACTACCACCAGTGATAGCTACAGCGCCCTTCAAACCGGATCACAGCAATGTCCGCACAGTACTGTGTGCCGGGTGCAATAGGCGCTGCGGTGGTACCTAGACGGTCTCCGGCAACAGAGACACTACCACCAGTGATAGCTACAGCGCCCTTCAAACCGGATCACAGTAATGTCCGCACAGTACTGTGTGCCGGCTGCAATAGGCGCTGCGGTGGTACCTAGACGGTCTCCGGCAACAGAGACACTACCACCAGTGATAGCTACAGCGCCCTTCAAACCGGATCACAGCAATGTCCGCACAGTACTGTGTGCCGGCTGCAATAGGCGCTGCGGTGGTACCTAGACGGTCTCCGGCAACAGAGACACTACCACCAGTGATAGCTACAGCGCCCTTCAAACCGGATCACAGCAATGTCCGCACAGTACTGTGTGCCGGCTGCAATAGGCGCTGCGGTGGTACCTAGACGGTCTCCGGCAACAGAGACACTACCACCAGTGATAGCTACAGCGCCCTTCAAACCGGATCACAGCAATGTCCGCACAGTACTGTGTGCCGGCTGCAATAGGCGCTGCGGTGGTACCTAGACGGTCTCCGGCAACAGAGACACTACCACCAGTGAATATATATATAATTAAAAAATAGTTTTTTATTGTATACATTTTTAAACAACCTGTATAATGATAATGTACTTTTCTTTGGTTTTACGTGGGGGAAATGCGTACACATACTCGTCCTCGCGGGGGTAAGGATGAGTTATGTCGGACCTGCACCGACTGAAACCCCCACGATGTTCCGCCTCATCGTCTCATGGCAGAGTCACGGGAATGCTTTCGCTCGCAACAGCGACCCTGGCGGCGCTGGCCGCGTTCGCAGTCCCACCTCGGGAGGGAGGGATGAGCCCTCCCTTTCTAGGGCACGCCGGAACATGCAGCGCGCCCCTTCTTCGACCTCCTGCAGTCGCGCGGGCGACAGAGTGCCCCGAACCTGTTGCCCAGAGGCCATGGGAGCTACGGGAGAAAACCTCTCCCGGCTACCTGCTGCCGAGAGTTTTTGGGCCTGCCGCTACCCGTTAATGGCCGCGGAGGATAGAGAGAACGGCGCATCGCAATACCGATACTCCTTTTCCCCCGCGGGCCCACCGCCACCGCAAGAGGCAGTATGAAACCGCCCCTGCAGCCGGCCGCAAAGGGCAGCATAAACCGGCGCCTGCGGCTCCCGGCCGTTCCGGTGGGCACCACTTATTTAACCGGTGCTCGAACCTGGAGCGGCCGCTTCGGCCGGGTGGGTTCCACTTCGCTTCACCGTGTGTCGCGGTCCACGGTTACTGAGCCCCTCCGTCGCGACATGGCGGGAACCCGTTGGGGGGACGATAATGTACTAGTGTGGGTATTGTGAAGGTGCGCTAGTGAATCGATGAGGATATCTGATCATGTCATCACTATCAGTTAATAAGGGTTTTTTTATATTATATTTACACTGCAACATTTGCCTATACACTACATCCTAAATATATATATATATATATATATATATATATACAGCGGTTGATAGCAGCCGCGGCGTGGGGGGTTCCGCACAACACCTCACAAGCCCCAAGCCAACATCACCAGCGCACTGCCGACTGTCTCCTTAGGCAGAGGAACCTGGCGTCACGATCGACATTTGCCGCCGGGCCGGCGCCCCCCTTGGAAAGGGTTCCCGACGAGTCGCCACGTAGGAATTTTCTGTCGAGAGGGGTGCTCCACATCCCTCCTCGAGGCGGGCCCGTTCGATCCGGGCGCCGATCGGGGGTTGCGGAAGAACTGCTCAATGTTATTCCGTGACCCTCGTGCATTCTTTCGAAAGTGATTATAATACCGTGTGAAGCTTTTTAGTCGGTTGGAGTCCGACACTACCCCGTTACCGGCCCTTGGTTCCGGGGTGTACGTCCATTAGCATTTTGTTACACACGTTAAAAATAAACTCACCTGCTCGTGGTGCACCCTGGTAATCAACAAACGAGGCTCTGACTCCCGCCAACCCGCATTGGGCCAGCGTGGTGGGAATTGTCCCAAATCTCTCCATATAAACCCCCACAAAAATGGTGATCTTTAGGGAAGGCAATGTATGTCCAGCAATGGACCCCTGTCGACTGATGATGATGGTGATGGTCTATAGCCGGCGTTGTGGTACAATATGGTAATATTTAGTATATTTACACTACATCTAAACTGACATCAATATAAAGCTTACGTTACCTGATAAATCTTATGTCATCTACATCAGCTGGTATGATGTCCACTGCTGGACATAGGCCTCCTCCAAATATTACCGCGTTTGTAGAGGTTCATATGAGGGTATTTGGGCCATTCCCCACCACGCTGGCCCAACGCGGGCAGTGGGAGCCAGAGCCTCGTCTCTTGGTTAGCAGGGTGCACCACGAGCTGGTGAGGTAGGCTTGGGTCCGCGAGTTGTTGTGCGGACCCTTACTCCCCTTACCTCCGCAATGTTACAAATCAAACAGTAATGTTGATGGTCATGCGAGTGCGATCCCAGCTTCTCGCAGCCACTCCCATCCGACCGCCCCGATGATGTGCCGCACCCTGCTCCCCTGCGAGATGTGGCAGTAATGTGGCAGTAATGTTTGCACACTGCAATGCCAACACAAATTTCACTTCCGCCCATCGGACCGGGGACAATGGCCGCCGTCCGCCGTCCGTGGCGCGGCGTGGTGCGGCGCGGCGCGTCGGTCACGGGCGAGCTGGCGTGGCCGGCGACACCGGACTCGCATTCGTTACGTCCGTTACGGGTAATTTGCGTAAACTAACTCGTTACTAGTAATGAGGTTGCGGTGCACGCGATACGGATGTCGTCCTTGTATCTGCGTGAGTGGGTATACACTTCACCGCGTCATGCTCCTAACGAGCTCGTTGTATGCTCCTTCGAGCCGGATAACAGTAACTTTCGCAGAGCGCTGTGTGGCGGCGGAAATAGCTGCGGTGGTGTTAAACGGTCTCCGGCAAGAGTTACACCAGAGTAAATAACAAGTAGAGGTAGAGATAGAGAAGTGGTGCATAGAGAGTGGGAAAGAAATTTCGTAACTATAATAAAGAGCGTCTCCAATCATTGAAGGTGATGATGGAAGCGTACGGCCGAGGAACGAGGGGGGAGAATAGAATACAAGAGAAGGTAGATACTTGCAGGTCCGGCAGACAGTCGCCATTAAATAGTACGGTGAATGTCGTGGGAGTTCAGCTCCAGATCCGGCGGCGAGCCCCTCCACGTCACCGTGTGGATCCTGGTTATTCCCGCAGCCGCTCATGTTCACGCCAGCCCCGCAACTGGCGGAGATTGAGATATATACACAAGTAATCTTTTCGTGAGGGACAATTCCAAGCGCTCGACATTCCTTCTCTTATTTTCTTTATTTCTCGCATTACTAAGAAAAACTTAAAAGATCTTTATTTATCTTAAGTTCCTTTTGTCTGAGATGAAATTCATCTATCCGAGTCCCCTCAAATGAACCCCTACAAACCACCCTTAGTGCCCGACGGTCCCGGAGGCCATGCTGACCCGTGTCCAGCAGTGGGGACGTCTACCGGCTGATGATAACATGAGATGAGAAATTCTTATATCTGACACACACACACGCACGCACGCACGCACGCACACACGCACACGCAAACACATGCACATACACACACAGACATAGACACACACAAACACATGCACATACACATGCACAAACACACACACACACAAACACATGCACACACACAAACACATGCACACACACACACAAACATATACACACACACAGACAGACAATATCCGTCAAGGGGCACTTTTACTGATACATTTCATTGGAGGTATATACAAATATTTCCATTTCACAAAATATCAGTTAAGGTTGAATTTCATTAATACATTTTATTTTTAAAGCATTCAAAAACCACATAAATACGACTTTTGAATGAATGTCGGTTAAGAGGGATATACACTGCTACGTTAAAGCACGTGTAAATATATTTGTTTGTGTTTAAATATATATATGATATAAATTATTTTCGGTTTTCCAATTTCGTCACCGTTCTCCCATCACCGCGATTCATTAAAGCGAGGAGCCGGGTGTGACGATACTGCGTTCAGCTGTAGTGTACAAACCTTATCATGTAGCACTAGTAAAGCTTGGAGAACAGGAGCCATCTCATATATGAAAAAAATATATATATTCATATTTTACGAAGCGAGGAGACGGTGAGGCCGTGCACCTGATGGTAAGTGATACGCCTGCTCATTACATACCTCTAGTTAGGATGATGTCCACAATACCACATTCTTAGCATACATAAGATGTTAAGTCTCAATAGCCCAGTCATTTCTCAGGTTACACGGTCCTTCGAGCCGGATAACAGTTACGTTTACACACTGGTACACTGGTACACTATGGCAGAAATTGCTGCGTTAGTGCAGTGTATATCATCCTAACCAGCGCTGCACGAGTGAAGCGTTCGGGAGACCTCGCATGGGTTCCGGAAACCATTCCGAAGATTGAGGAGGTGGTGGTAGAGGGGGTCTCGTCCCATTACTGCAGTAATTGCAGCGGCTACAGCGGCCTTCATACCGGACTACTACTGTACATATGCGGCGGCAGAAACACCGCGCCTCCATCCAAAGGAAACTAAGTCATCCGATCACCCATTGTCGGCACTTCCGCCTGATTCCCACACTCGCTTCCCACCGCTGCGAGTCGTTTTTTTTTCTTTTCATTTCATACCAGTAATTGTATTAGCGACCCGAGCACAGGGTAAACAATGACATCGTTAGCGCTAGTGTTGTATACACAACGTTCGCTCCTGCGACCTGACGACCGATACCGTCACCTGATAGTAAGTGACACGCCCATAACAACGTGGCGCCAGTTACTATGGTATAAACTCCCCAGCATTCTGCTCGTCGCTGCACACATAATATGTTAAGTCTAGCTGCAGCGCCCGTCAAACCGGATCACAGCAATGTCCGCACAGTACTGTGTGTCGGCTGCAACAGGCGCTGCGGCGGTACCTAGACGGTCTGCGGCAACAGAGACACTACCACCAGTAATAGCTATAACGTCCTTCAAACCGGATCAC
Source organism: Ornithoptera alexandrae (assembly GCA_029030555.1). NCBI lineage: Eukaryota > Metazoa > Arthropoda > Insecta > Lepidoptera > Papilionidae > Ornithoptera > Ornithoptera alexandrae. The sequence goes on along the minus strand of JARDVY010000165.1, from coordinate 186,237 downwards.
AGCAATGTCCGCACAGTACTGTGTCGGCTGCAACAGGCGTTGCGGTGGTACCTAGACGGTCTGCGGCAACAGAGACACTACCACCAGTAATAGCTATAACGTCCTTCAAACCGGATCACAGCAATGTCCGCACAGTACTGTGTCGGCTGCAACAGGCGTTGCGGTGGTACCTAGACGGTCTGCGGCAACAGAGACACTACCACCAGTAATAGCTATAACGTCCTTCAAACCGGATCACAGCAATGTCCGCACAGTACTGTGTCGGCTGCAACAGGCGTTGCGGTGGTACCTAGACGGTCTGCGGCAACAGAGACACTACCACCAGTAATAGCTATAACGTCCTTCAAACCGGATCACAGCAATGTCCGCACAGTACTGTGTCGGCTGCAACAGGCGTTGCGGTGGTACCTAGACGGTCTGCGGCAACAGAGACACTACCACCAGTAATAGCTATAACGTCCTTCAAACCGGATCACAGCAATGTCCGCACAGTACTGTGTCGGCTGCAACAGGCGTTGCGGTGGTACCTAGACGGTCTGCGGCAACAGAGACACTACCACCAGTAATAGCTATAACGTCCTTCAAACCGGATCACAGCAATGTCCGCACAGTACTGTGTCGGCTGCAACAGGCGTTGCGGTGGTACCTAGACGGTCTGCGGCAACAGAGACACTACCACCAGTAATAGCTATAACGTCCTTCAAACCGGATCACAGCAATGTCCGCACAGTACTGTGTCGGCTGCAACAGGCGTTGCGGTGGTACCTAGACGGTCTGCGGCAACAGAGACACTACCACCAGTAATAGCTATAACGTCCTTCAAACCGGATCACAGCAATGTCCGCACAGTACTGTGTCGGCTGCAACAGGCGTTGCGGTGGTACCTAGACGGTCTGCGGCAACAGAGACACTACCACCAGTAATAGCTATAACGTCCTTCAAACCGGATCACAGCAATGTCCGCACAGTACTGTGTCGGCTGCAACAGGCGTTGCGGTGGTACCTAGACGGTCTGCGGCAACAGAGACACTACCACCAGTAATAGCTATAACGTCCTTCAAACCGGATCACAGCAATGTCCGCACAGTACTGTGTCGGCTGCAACAGGCGTTGCGGTGGTACCTAGACGGTCTGCGGCAACAGAGACACTACCACCAGTAATAGCTATAACGTCCTTCAAACCGGATCACAGCAATGTCCGCACAGTACTGTGTCGGCTGCAACAGGCGTTGCGGTGGTACCTAGACGGTCTGCGGCAACAGAGACACTACCACCAGTAATAGCTATAACGTCCTTCAAACCGGATCACAGCAATGTCCGCACAGTACTGTGTGTCGGCTGCAATAGGCTCTGCGGCGGTACCTAGACGGTCTGCGGCAACAGAGACACTACCACCAGTAATAGCTACAGCGCCCTTCAAACCGGATCACAGCAATGTCCGCACAGTACTGTGTGTCGGCTGCAATAGGCTCTGCGGCGGTACCTAGACGGTCTGCGGCAACAGAGACACTACCACCAGTAATAGCTATAACGTCCTTCAAACCGGATCACAGCAATGTCCGCACAGTACTGTGTGTCGGCTGCAACAGGCGCTGCGGCGGTACCTAGACGGTCTGCGGCAACAGAGACACTACCACCAGTAATAGCTATAACGTCCTTCAAACCGGATCACAGCAATGTCCGCACAGTACTGTGTGTCGGCTGCAACAGGCGCTGCGGTGGTACCTAGACGGTCTGCGGCAACAGAGACACTACCACCAGTAATAGCTATAACGTCCTTCAAACCGGATCACAGCAATGTCCGCACAGTACTGTGTGTCGGCTGCAACAGGCGCTGCGGCGGTACCTAGACGGTCTGCGGCAACAGAGACACTACCACCAGTAATAGCTATAACGTCCTTCAAACCGGATCACAGCAATGTCCGCACAGTACTGTGTGTCGGCTGCAACAGGCGCTGCGGCGGTACCTAGACGGTCTGCGGCAACAGAGACACTACCACCAGTAATAGCTATAACGTCCTTCAAACCGGATCACAGCAATGTCCGCACAGTACTGTGTGTCGGCTGCAACAGGCGCTGCGGCGGTACCTAGACGGTCTGCGGCGATAAAAACCTACCACGTTCTAGTGATGTGCCTTTATTATAGTGATGTGCCGTCTGAGGAAGATGTGTATAGATTTACTATGCCAGCGCGCATCACTATGCTGTGCACCAGTTTGTCAGCTATTGTATGCGGGGCGGATGTTTGTAGGGTGTTGATTAGGTGATGTTCCCAGGTCCCGGCAGCGCTGTACTGCTGCGCGGTTGGATGCGGTAGGTGGCGATGGTTAGGATGATGTACACTACATACCGACCTCCGGTACCGCCGCAGCGCTTATTGCAGCCGACACACAGTACTGTGCGGACATTACAATGATCCGGTTTGAAGGACCAATAGCTGTTACAGGTGGTAGTGTCGCAGTTGCTGAAGACCGTCTACGTAGGTGCCATACCGTAGTTGCTCCTGTATCCGACAAGCAGTTCTGTACAAACATTACTGTAATCCGGTTTGAGGGGTGGTGTGGCTAGTGTATAAAGTGGTGCAGTGTATACTATCCTAATTAGCGCCACGTTGTTATGAGGTAGTCCCGTTGAATAAAACAAATTACATCACAACGTGCATGTCGCCGTGTGGGCTTTAACGCCCTTCAAACATGAACATTAGTGTAACGAACTTGTTCTATATTCATAAATATATGATATGTTTCTTGATCCAGTTGCTGCTGCTATGGCTGAGCGTTGCAGTGCTGGCTGATGATTCTCCACCCGGCTTGATCTCCAAGGACAGCGAGCAGGATCTCATCGCCGAGGCTTCCCAGTCAGGTGTGAAGATACATCATCAGCCACCATTAGGTCTTACCGATACGAGGTCACCAATGAAAGAAGGACCTTATGGCCCCAAGAGCCACCAGCCTTTCAGCATATTGCCATTACCATTCCCTCATGAAATCAGCTGTAGTTTGACTTTCGTTGGCCTTAATACTTCTCGAGATTTTTTTTTATTCAATGAAGTGACGAGACGATTGAGTCAATCACCTGATAGTAAGTGACACGTCTACCCATAGCAACGTGGACACTGCACCACGTTGCGCTCATCGCTTTGAGACATAGATGAGATGTCTCGTTACCCCAGGAATTACACTAGCGACAACGCCATTCAAACCGGAACACATGTTTAAACAGTACTGTTCTTCCGTGATCTTCGAAACTCGTTGCATAACTGGTTGAGACAATGATAAGGTCAAGAATTGACTCATTGCGAAGTTTGTCTGCTCCAGGTGCGCAGGCGCAGAAGCGCGACGCGGGCCTGTCCAACTCGTACGGTGATCCGCTTCCCCGGGACACGTACGGCCCACCGCTGGAGATACCTAATATTAGTTAGTATTAAACTTATATATGTCCAGCAGTGGACGTCTATCGGCTGATGACGACGTTGATGATGAAGCTTATGTCTATACTGAACACGGTACGGCTTTTAGTGCTGGCAGGTCTCTTGACAGATCAGCGCTGTAGTCTCGGGCTAGTAAGAACAGGACTAAAGCAAGCCCTGCCTGTCGTAGACGCAAACTGAAAGGGTCCAGGAGTTTCGCGGGCCTGGTGGGTGGGGGCCATTATGGCTTAGCGATGCTGCCTAGGTGGGTTTGGCCCTTCCTCGGAGACGTGTGACACAAAGGGTAGAGGGCAACTGATGCGTTCCTCTCTGAATGCACTGATGCAGATCACCGAGGGGCTTTTATTGCGTAAGAATCTTACATAACCCTGACTTCTCCCAAGAAGCAGGATATCTTTCGAAGATTTTCTTCCCTCCCCCCCAACCCCCCAAACAAAAAAAGCGTCTGTTGCCGGTTACCGTCTAAATACCACCGCAGCTGACAGACAGCAATATGCAAATTTTACTGTTATCCGACTCGAAGGATCAGCAAGTAAAGTTTGATCGTTTTTCACCAGCTCTTGGTGACGTAATTCAGTGTATACCATCCTACCATCAGGCGGACGCATCAGTTGACACGTCGCTTAGGTGAATACAAAAAGGGCTAGAGTAATCGTTGACTGCCGTTACCATGAGGGTAACTGATATACTTGTCTAGGTAGTCGTCTCAGTTAGCATGCGAGGATAAAGATCAACGATTACAAAAAGTTGTTCCATTTTAGTCGCCTTCTACGGCACTCCCACATTAGTTGAAATCTTTAAACTATAAGTATAAAACGACGTTGCGGAGGAATAAGAGCGTGTGCTATTAGGTCGGTGGCGCCGTCTATTGTACGCAGATGTTATTACAGCATTACTCAAATCAAACTTTGTTTCAGTTCCAGATATTCAGCTCCCAGCTCCAATTTACGGAGTTCCGGCCATCCAAGACTTCCCGGACACACCGCCGGGGGCGTACGGCCCGCCGTCGCCCGTCGTCTTCCCGAACCAAGCATACGAGGGTCCTCCCCCGCCGGTAGGCAAACAGAAGCCTGTGTACGGACCACCGAAGCTGAAGCCCATCTACGGCCCCCCAAAACCAGTGTACGGACCCCCGAAGCCAGTCTACGGTCCCCCAAAGAAAACCTATGGACCACCGAAGTTATCTTTACCGAAACCTAGTTACGGGGTGCCTTTCAAACCCCCGAAAGTAACCTTCCCGAAACCGGTGTACGGTGTACCGAAACCGGTTTATGGAGTACCAAAACCCGTGTACGGGCCGCCTAAAGTCACTTACGGAACACCAATAAACATACCCAACCTGCACCTTCAGGACCTCGTCCAGGGCCAAGTATTCCAGCAAAACGTCGGCATAGGAAGCATTGACTTAGGTTTAAGTCTACCCGCTCCTATCTATGGAACACCATTACCAAGTTTGCCTTTAGACCTCAAACCTAACTTCCCCATCCCAGCGGACACGTACGGCCCACCGGGTCACGTACTGGGGCCCATAGGACCCAATGACCAGGTGGTGGTGCACGACTTTGACAATGGTGGCATTTACGGCCCCCCACAACCAGACCCCAACCCCAGGCCGCCGCACCCTGGTATCCCGGCGCCCCCGACACCACCACACGTGCTGTATGACGGCTGGAAACCGATACCCGGAATCTCCAAACCGTTAATTGAACAAGTGAATAATGTCCATAACATTGGCGATCAGTACGGCCCACCCCCACCGGTGGTACAGGAAGTTCAGATAAACTTAGATGGCAATCTGCCGAGCGTAGACCAGGGCTACGCTAACGCACAGATAACGTCGGGCTATTCGAACGTGCACCAGGACGCCTTGGCCAACATCGACCTGAACGCCATCGTCGGCGGCGACTCCAACCACATCGATCAGTCGAAGACCATCTTCGAAGCTCATTACACCGAGAGTAATCCACAAGCTGACCTAGCTCTTGTCCAAGCGGCGGTCGGCAAGCCCATAGACACATACAGCGCCCCGCCTTGGGACTCGCCCAACGGACCGTATCCTTCATCATTGAGACAGCAAGGCGCCAAGCTGATCGCTCCTTCCGCCATCTACGGCGCTCCGTCGAAGCAACAGCAGCACTCGCACCTGCCGATACCGTACGGAACGTACTCTGGCGGCGGACACTCGATACACACCGGCGGACATTCACCCAAGCATCCAATCAAGTTCCGGGAGTCGGTGCCGGAAGGTTTGATACAACAAATCGGACACGTCGTGCATCACAAGGACACGCACGGGATAGACCACGTGAAACAGGGCCCCGGGTACTTGCCCCCTCCCATCAGAGAGGTCAAAGATATAAATTCACAAACTGGTAACCATGGATTCAATGGAGTTTCTGTCTCCATTGAACCGTCCAGTTTGTACAGCCTGCCATATTCCGGCAGCCCTATAAGCTTCCAAACGCAGCAGCAGCCGAGCAGCTCGTACGGATCGCCAATAGATTCGTACTCAGCGCCTCTGCTGACGGTCGGAGACAGCTCGGCGTCGGGGTCCAGTACCAGCGCCGTAACCGCCACCGTCGAGGGCACCGTCCTGGCGAACCTGTCCAACTTAGAAGCGGCGGCCATATTAAAACACTGTCCATACCACGAGGCTATATTGAAAGCGGCGAAGTCCGGTGAGAGGATCCCGTCCGACTTGGCCTCCAAGTACGTCGCCAGTTTGAGCTCACTGGGTTCCACGTTCGCCAAGAATCAGCACAGTTTGATATTATCACAAAACAGCTTCAACAGGCCAGCGCCGGGAAGTGAATCGGTTTCTTACAACACGAAAGACCTCTCCACCGCATCTCATACCCTGGTGGAAACCATTCTACCAACTAATACAATTAAAAAGGAGAAGACGGAGAAGACGAGTGTTCAAAAGGGGAAGTCGTTGAAGGACGATTCAGGAAAACACAACTACAAGGATAACCTGAACCTAGTGTCTGAACAAATACTGCACACCTCACAGAAGATTCAAAACTTGAACGAAGAGAGCAAGGCGCTGCAGCACCAGCTTGCGTCGACGAGCCACAACTTGAACCAAGCTGGGTCCGGATCGGAAATACCCATCAAAGGGAACTTTGGGACTTATTCACTGCAAATACAATCCGCTGACGACGGCAAGGGCAAAACGAGCTCACCTTCGATACCTCACGAGCAGTTGCTGTCGGAAGGTCTCCTACAGAGCATCCTGCAGGCGATAGAACAGCCTCAGTCGCAGGAAGCACACAAGTATTCCCAAATCAAACAATCGAGCAATTTCGATTTGGGGGACATAGACATCGGCGGTTTGGTCCTGCCGGCCGGATACGAACCGGTGGACCGCACCAGGGAACGCACCAGAGAACACGTAGACCTGCAAACGCAAGGCACTGAAGAGTTAAAACAAATGTTACAAAACGAAATGGTAAACACCAGACAACGGGAAGAGCTGGCTCATGGCGATTGTGACCTGAAACCTGACAACTCGGTCAGGCACACCGTGGTGGTGCCCGCGCCCGGCGTGCCATCGGTCGAGGCGGTGGACGCGGTGAAGGATGTCGAAGACAACGATGTGGCGATATACTTCGGTAGTTCGGCAGGTGAGAGCGCGGACAAACCGGAGCCCGTCACCGAGGTGTCCGTGTCGAGCAGCGTCAGCGAGGACGTGCACTCTGCACGTAAAGCGTCAGGTTACGGTGAAAAAGTTAAAAAGAGAACGTAGGTTATATACAGTAGCGTAGATTCTAGTCTGATAGACATAGACCAGTGAGCTGCGAATCTTCGTGCAGAATGTGGGGCTGCTCCACTTGCCAAATCGATCTACTCCATCAATTTGTGTCCTGGTCTCCATTTACATAAGGACCGCCATCTACTTTTGCCTTGCTGGGTAAAATCACCGGGGACACGAGACGAACTATTTTATCTGCTAAGGCGGTGTGAGCAATGTGGGGGTGCAGCACGCTCCATGTCAGCTTCACTTTGACTTTGAAGATTTCCCGGCAATTATAATTATGCCATCGAATTCCAAAGCTACATTCAGCTTTTCATGGATTTATTTGATGTGACAAATGAAATATCCGTGAACAAATAACATAAATCTAAAACTATAAATATACTTCAGTATAGACCCACCCCCACCCCGACCCTTCACCACAAGATGGAGCGACGATCTGGTGAGTGGCGGGAAGCTACTGGATGCGGGCAGCGCGGGACCGATCGATGTGAAAATTTTTAGCAAAGGCCCATTTCCAGCAGTGGACGTCCATCTGGCTGATGATGATAGGCAATATGGTCTCCGATCTTTGCCTATCTCTAATTAGACCTTGAGCGACTTGTGGTCCAGGGAAATGTTGAGAGTACCAGGCCACAAGGAAGTAAGCCTATGAGATGGACTGACCAGATACAGGCGGCAGTAGATGGCTCGTCATCATTACCACTATATGAATGCAGTAAGAAGGGGGCCATCAGAGAAGAGTAGCGACGGGTTGCGAAGCTTGCGACCAACACCCGAAGTGATGAGCACGAGCACTCTGTCAAGAGTGATATCGACGCAGAAGAAATGAATGAGACCTTTGCGCCAGTATCCGACTAAAGCGACCAGCTCACTCGTTTCGTTGCAAGTTAAATAGTACAATTGTTTTCGCAGCTCACTGGAGCCATTTTGTTTTAGGCTTAAATAAATAAAATACATAATCTTTCGATTTATTTTATCGATACATCGTTCAAGACCTCTCGCTGGTTTTGTATAATCGATATGTAATTTATTATTAATAATCGTATACAGTTAACCCTTTATAGCTCGCCAATGCACGGATTTGGACCAGATGATACAGCATCCCGCGTCTTTAAATGAATGTTTATGTAACGCACTCTTGTTAAAGTATGTATTTTGTTAACGTATTGAAACTGTAACCGGCGGAAGTAGATCGACCGCGCCAGACAGTAACTGCAGCACCGACCACGGTCCTCGGAGTGAGACTGAAACTGTGTTCGCGATTCTGTATTCAAAATAATATTTATAAGGAAGTGCCTCTACACTCTATGAAGGGTTGATCTTAGAAATAAGCTCGCTGCAGTATTGGGGTTGACGCCCGTATATATTTTGTGACAGTCATGTCGCAGCCGTCGGTCGTCCGGATAGTGCTGTCCCGCTCGCGCGTCATGACTGTCGCGATGCTGTGATGTGCCCATTCATTAATTTATTAAATATCAATTCGAATAAATATTTTATATTTATATGTGTATGTACGTGGGTGAATAAAAGTTTTACAAAACTTTGTTTCTTTATTTCATCATCAGCATCGGTCGATAGATATCCATTATTGGACTTGGTATCCTCCACAGATTTCCATAGCGATCCGATAGGGATGCATATTTTTCTAGAGATTCTGGCCATTTTCCAATACGCTGGCCCAATCCTGTTTGTTGATTGGCAGGGTACACCGCAAGTAGGTGAGGTTGGCTTTGATCCTATGAGTTATGCGGGGACCCTAACACCCAATCATTTTTTTGCTGTTTAAGCAAATTTTACCGCATCCTTAACAAAATAAAATTATAATACCAGTCGTAAAAAAGAGCGTGGTAAGTTTTACAGCGTACTTGGAAAAAAAAATGTTACACCAGCAAATCTATTTGTAAAAATGTTTTTTTACAATAAGTAGTTTTATCTGATGATAAATATCTTTAATATTGAAATGAAATATATTCATATGCACGTATTTTATACCAAATTAATTTGCATGAGTCAATATCATTTATTTATTTATTCTTTATTGTACACCAGTTACAAAATATGGAATATATTATATATATACATAGATGTACAATGGGCAGTCTTATTGCTCAAAAAACAATTTCTTTCAGACAAGCCATTGGAAAGGAAGGCGTGAACTAAAAGCAAAGATAAGATAGTGGTGCACTAAATTATTAAAAACTAAAACGCTAGGTGACATGCAAGCAATAGCACAATTAGACAGAATATATAATTTAAACTTTATGATAGTAGTTACCGTTATGAACTCCTTTGATCAAATTATTCACTTAGTTAATATGTCAATTCTAGAAAAGTAATTACATAATTGCCAATCGATAGACTGTTTTAAAAAGTAAATATATGGTATATATAAAATTAATTATTTTATTGGCGACGAGGATGGACGCCGAACAGTTTGCGAAGTTTCTTAGCGTGCAACAAGCACAACAAGAACAAATATTTAAATTGATTTTGATGGCACTAGAGCATACTGCGAAACACGTGGTGACAGCGACAGTGCCGTCAGACGGTAATGTGACGAGCACTGCCGTCCCAGAGCAATCTAACTACAAAACGACCCTAATGAGAGCTTTTGATTTAGAAAAGTACGTTCCGGAAAAGTATCGGGCGAACGATTACATTGAATTTTTCGAAGCTAAACGATCCATGCACGAGGTAACAGACAATGCAATAAAAAAGGATCTACTTCTAAACTGTTTAACTCCTAATATCTTCAGAGAGATAAAAACAGCACTAACACCCAATTTTGCAACGAACACATACATAGAAATACGCACTAAGCTTTTGGACCTATACAGAGCAAAGAAGACACGTTATCGAGCACTCGCCGTATTTTGGAGTTGCATAAGAGATGACAACGAATCAATGGAACAGTATGCTAACCGACTAAAAGGGCTCAGTGAAGACTGCGGTTACAATGGTGACTTGTTAGAACGCTAGCTTCGAGATAGATTCGCAACCGGCTTAAACCATACGGATTTGGAAACGAATCTAAAACAACGATGGCCGGATTTGATGGAAAGACAAGATGGACAAAAGCATAGAAGTCACATTCACACGTCTCTTCACAATCGCTCAGTCTCGCGAACAAGCAGAACACGATACACCGGCGACTAATATTAAACGCATACAAAAGAAACCACATGTAGATGCCACAAATTACAAAAACCCTCATAGGTTGCGTTCAGGACAACATTGTCTCCGCTGTGGTAAATACGACAAACATAAAGTTGCTCAATGCCCAGCAAAAACACATACATGCAAAGGATGTAATGTGGTTGGTCATTACGAAACTTGCTGCATAAAAACTGGCCGGGCATATATCGCCACAGAAAAGAGGCATAAACTACAACGAGTAGCTGATAGCAGATCAGTATCATCGGATGTTAATAGTTCGTCGGAAAGCGAAGAAGCGATATGTAGTGTCATAACAATACTAACCAGAGATTGCAAGAGAATAGACACGTTCATCAACGGAAGATACTGCACAATGGACTAGGACCCCGGTTCTGTATACTCTATTATTAATAGTGCTTTGTGGCGTCAGATAGGTGCCCCACCTTTAAGGAAGGCACCCAAACTCAAGGCATATGGCAGCCACAAACTTAAGTCAGAGAGACTCACAGATGTTACAGTGGAAGTTGAAGGGAAACAAAAGATCTTACCCGTAGCGGTAATGGGAAATGCCAATCCATGCTTTTCGGGTTACAGTGGAGTGAAGTTTTTAGGATGGAATTACCCAGACCAGTATACTCCATTAAAAAAGATTCGAAGTTAAACCTAGAACGAATCCTAAAGAAGTATGATCAGCTTTTCGATGGTAAACTAGGCAAAGTTAACGATTATCAAGTCAATATCCATGTGAAGTCAGGTGCGCAACCAGTCCACTTAACCGCACGACCAATTAAGTTTGAAATGAAACTGAATATTGAAAAAGAGATGGATCGCCTCGTTTCAGAGAATATTATACGAGAGGTGGATCCGAACTTGGCACCAGTTGAATGGGCTACACCGACTGTCAATGTTGTTAAACCAAATGGTGACGTTAGAATTTGCGGTGATTACAGGAGCACATTAAATCCAGTTCTAATAAAACATTTACACCCAGTACCCCTTTTTGACCAATTACGGCAAAATTTAGCTCATGGACGAATATTCTCGAAGATCGATCTTAAAGACGCTTACCTTCAATTTGAGATAGCACCAGAATCGAAGAAATATCTAACACTAGCTACCCATAAGGGATATTTTCAATACAACAGGATGCCTTTCGGGATCTCTATGGCACCTTAAATTTTCTAACACTTCCTAGATAAACTGCTAAAGGACATTCTTAATACAGCTGTCTATTTTGACGATATTGCAGTAGCAGGGAAAGACATGGACGAACATTTACGGATACTATGCCTAGTGTTCGAACGATTATGGAAGGCCGGCCTTAAGGTAAACCTAAAAAATGCATTTTCCTTAAAGAAGAAATTGAATACCTTGGACATAAAATAGATAAAAACGGCATACACCCCACGAAAGAGAAACTTAACGCATCACTCAAGCATCTGAACCTGTTAACACAAAAGATTTGCGCTCTTTTCTCGGGCTTGTCAACTTCTAGGAGCGCTTCGTTCCGCATCTACACGGACTTCGTGCGGATCTTCATGAACTAACTAGCGGAAGACACCGTTGGCGTTGGACGGATTATGAAAGAAATATTTTTGAAGCCACTAAAAAACGTATAGAAAATTCGAAGCCGTTAGCTGCGTTCGATGTAAACCGGTCTATTTATCTTGCTTGCGATGCATCAGAAAAGGGAGTAGGAGCTGTATTATATCACAAAGACGGGTACACGGAGCATCCTACAGCTTTCGCATCAAGGAAATTGCGTTCAGCTGAAACAAAATATTCGGTCACAGATCGGGAAGCTCTTGCTATCTTATTTGGGATAAAAAAATTTGATCAATACCTTCATGAAGCTAAATTCACCTTAGTAACAGACCATAAACCATTAATACACATATTGGGGTCGCAGCGTAACCTCCCTAAGCTTGCAAACAACAGGCTTGTAAGATGGGCATTGATCATAGGCAGTTATAACTACGATGTATTTTACCAAAAAGAAGAAAACAATACGCTTGCAGACTGTTTATCAAGATTGCCCGACGTTGCTACTAAACCATCGGAGATGGAACGAGCAGTACACCGAATAGATTTACGCTGTATAGATGTAAGGATGGAAGATCTTCATTTATCAGAAGAACTCTTAGCAACAGCAACAGCTCATGATTCAATTCTTTCGGAAGTTCTTAAGTGTATGAAAACAGGATGGAGAGATTTAGAGTATTCTAATGACGATAAACACTTTTTTAAGAAACGTAATGAACTGTCAGTTGAAAACAAACTAATCTTGTGACAAGGAAGAATGGTAATTCCTAGGAAATTAAATCGGATAGTTTTGGAACACCTTCACAGAGGCCACCTTGATATATCGGCAATGAAGGCCCTCGCTCGGTTTTATGTTTGGTGGGCATCAATCGATGAAGATATTGAAAACTATGTTAAGAGATGCAATAGATGTCAGTAGAATAAACCACACCACTCAGAACTACCCATTTATTCATGGCCCATACTGGAACAAGCTTGGGAAAGAATTCAGATCGACTTTGCTGAACCTTACGAAGGCACCTATTGGTTAGTCTTGTGCAATGCTCTTTCCGAATGGATTGAAATTAAGCCAATGCAAAAAATAACTTCAGGAAATTTATGTTCTACCTTCGATGAAATATTTTGTACGTTTGGTCTGCCACAAATGATAACGGGCCTCAATTCACCTTAACAGAGTTTGGGAAATATTGCAAGAGACAAGGCACTTTACACATAAGATCATCGCCATATCATCCACGAACAAATGGGTTAGCGGAAAGACTAGTAGGGACCTTTAAGGGGATTTTCATTCTCTACAGGCACCCCACATCAGCGTTTAAAGGAATTTCTTTTCACGTACAGAATAACACCACACAGTACTACTAGCAAATCGCCAGCTGAGGTTATGTTCGGGCGGCAGGTTAATTGCTTATTTTCCAACATCCGGCCTAATAGGAGCAGAACCTGGCAATACCAACTAGTGCAGGACAACATAACCGCAGGAATTCGAGACAAAACAAATTACATGCCCGAAGATACAATATTCCATAGGACCCGGGGAGAAAAGACCTGGCAACCTGGGGTCGTGGCCGAGCAGAAACACCGCTATTCTTACATCTTCTCGACCCCGAGAGGAGGAAACATACGGCGGCACGCGGAACACATTCGCTCACGACTACCACCAGAATCTTTACCGGCGAATACCACAACACTACACCAAGGCTTATCGGTGGTACCATTAGGTAACACGCCCACCAATAGCGAAGATCACTCGTTTTTTAGACCCGGGGGACCAGAAGTGGCTGGTTCCTTGCAAACACCGCTGGAACAAACAACGCCCGTATTCCAACGAGCTATCATCCCTTACGCACCAGCACTAGAGGCTACACGAGAAGAGACTAACCCGGCGCAGCCAATCATAAACATCCCAACGTTGCGCCAAAGAAGTCAACACACAGTCCGTGCTCCTCGCCGGCTGATAGAAAAAATGTAGTCAGAATTGGCGGGGAACGAATGTTATGAACTCCTTTGATCAAATTATTCATTTAGTTAATATGTCAATTCTAGAAAAGTAATTACATAATTGTCATTCGATAGAATGTTTTAAAAAGTAAATATATGTATATTATGGCAGAGCTTTAATTATTTTAGTTACTTAAGTGTTTTTTGAAAGAAAATAGGGATTTGGCGGTACGAACATGGTTCGGTAAAGAGTTCCATAAGCGAACCGCCATAACGGCAAAGGAGTTTTGGAAAAATGAAGAGGAATGCACGGGGACGCGAAGGGAAAGGTTTATTGAAGAGCGGAGAGTGCGACTGTGGCAGTATATAGTAGCAAATATATTCGAATTGATTTTTAAGGAAGGAAAGTATTAGAGGATTGAACAATATCTTGTATAGAACAGAGAGAATGTGAGTGTTCCTGCGGAGACGGATTGGCAGCCACTGGAGATTTTTGCGAAATTAGTGTTGTGATCGTATTTGCGTAACCCAAATATGAATCGTATACAACAAAAAAAAATACATATAATTATATACAACAAAAAAAAATTAAACTGTAATATTGTTTCTTTCGCATACATGTACAATAGTTTTATTGAATAATTCAAAAAGTTAAAATGTTTAAAAGTTTTGTTATTAACATAAAATATTTTATCTTGTCAAATTTTTAAATACTACCGTTTTAATTTAATATTATTATCGAAATTGGCGAAAAGTTCTGAAGTTAATGACACAATTAACATTAAAAGCAAAATATTCTGGTCGTTATGGTGACATGTTGTTGCTATTAAAAATGTCAATCGATGAAAAACAATTTAAAGAACGGGAATTACACACAACAAAAAATAATTAATAAAATTGGAAAATATGGAGACGGTTGCGAACTCATCGCTTGTGGGTTCAATTTGCGAGGGCTGTCTGTGTACAGACAGGACGCTTACCGCAATCATTGATGAAAACAAATTGAAAATATTTTCCTGGTTTCTCGGCGATTTGGTGAGTTACTGAATAAAAATTATAAATTAGGTTATTTTTTTTAAATTAAAGATGAAAATATTATTCATTTACCGCAAACTTGGGGCACCAAGGTCCCCGAATTGTGACCATGTTCCGAAAGACGCAGTGATTATAGGCCTCCCACTAGGTTGTCCGACGATTTGATGAAGGACGCGGGAAGCAGGCGGATGCAATCAATGCAGGATCGATCGATGTGGAGATCTTTAAGAGAGGACTATGTCCTGCAGTGGACCACTGTCGGCTGATAATGACAATCGCCAACTAAATGAGAATTCGATATCGCTGGCAGCTACTTACTAACTTATTGCAATAAAAATATACAAGTATTATTGTACTTGGCGATTGATTACAACAATTAGAGTAATCAATTCACTGTATTACTTTAAAAAGTGTTCAGAAAGAAATTTGAAGGTAATGAGATATATAAAATTGGCTCAAATCTTATATTAGATTGTATGTTAGAAAGAACTTAGATTACATTAAATCAAATAAGTTACAAATTCTTGAAGTAACAGTTCATGTAATGAATATTTGCAGGACCTTATAAGCCAACCATTGCTGTTATGTTGGGAATGCAGGGCCACAGTGAAGAAGGTATCCATGTTCATAGAACAGGTGCGGACTGCTCACAACAGCCTCGTGAATTTCATGGTAAGTGATGTATCATTATCAATATCTCAGCTTATTGATGTCCACTTTTAATAATAGATTTCTGATTCTCTGCTATCTCTGCCAGGTTATTACTGGTCAAGCCCATACTAATTCAGTTTTAAAAACATTACAGTTGCAGCAATCAACTGACTTATCACCACTCTCTAAACTTTTTAAACAAACCATAGAGTGTGATGAACAGGATGCGCAAACTGTTGCTGAACTCGGAACCCTGCCAATCACATTTATAAAGTTTGAAGAGCATGCTGATGGTGAAGATGATCTATTATATATTGACCAGGGTTCCTGCAATGACGATTTAGATTCCGAAAATTTGAAGGTATGTTGATTTGACGATAGTTGGGATTGAACTTAAATTTTTTCATGGTTATGTTCATTGTCAGGGATAACATTTATGATTTCATAGCATCTACATCAACCCATAAATTAATAAAGTATTTTGCCAAAAATTCATCATTCTATTCAGGCTTCTACTGCTCACATCTAATATTTTCTTTGGTTCTTAAGTGTATTTGTGCCAGTTTTCCAGCAAATGAAATTATGTACTGAATATATGTTAAAACACAAGTAGGTTCTATGTGCTGTCCGCAGGTGCACAGCTGTGTTCTAAAGTGACATTGTGTGAATATACTATCAAGTATCCACTTACTTGATATTCTTCTTCTTCCTGCCCTTCTCCCAGTTATGTGGGGTCAGCACAGTATGTACTTCTCGTCCATATCCCTCTATCAGCCATCATATCTGAATTCACACTCTTCTTACACATGTCATCTTTCACACAATCCATCCACAAAAGTGTGTGAAGAAAGCTTCAGTCTTCGTCTACCTCTTATAACCATCCACAATCATTCTCATTACTTTCTTTGTTATATGCCTATGATTCAGTTGATATTATTTGTCAACAACATATACAAGCCAAATACCCACATATAATAATAATAAATAAAATCTCAAAGATATGAAGGTGTTGGTAAATGCCCCGAGTTAAAGAATATGTGGATTATGTTGAAGTCTCTGCTTTTTGTACCAACTTATAATACTTCAAGCCAAGTTAAATATGCTAAATGTTTATATATATATGCTTCTGTATGTTTTCCAGGAGGACATAGTCTCTGACCCCATCAAGTATGAACCAACAGTGTGTGAGGAGAAACCAACGACAAAGAAAACAAGGAAAAAGGTTAAGGAGACCCCCACCGATGTGCCTTTAGATGAGAGAGACAAGGCATCTGAAGAAACAGATTGTAAACGTAAACGGAGAAAAAAAATTAAAGATGGTAAATACATACAATTTTTTTTTCTATTTGATGAAGTGTATACACTACCACTACATTGTGCTATAGACATATCTCAGGTCTTGTTACTGCAGAAACTTCACTAGCTGCATGCTCCTTTGAGAAAGAGATCAAGAATCAGAAATTAGATATTACTATGCTGGTTTATTCATGAGTTCTCGGGAAGACTTGGACAAAGTCTTATCCTTCATATTTTTTTAATCCTTTCTCTTTATTTATTTATTTCTACATACCTTCATCATTATCATCATCATCAGCCCATAGACGTGCACTGCTGGATATAGGCATCCCCCAAAAATTCCCACTTCTGGTAGAAATTCATATGGAGGATTTGGACCATTTCCCACCATTCTGACCCAATGCGGATAAGTAGGTTCATCACATTTTCTGTTATTCTTCCACCATTCCGTCATATTTTTTTCAGATTCTTCGGATCAATGATATCGTCACCACTGTATAAATTGAATTCAATTGTCACAGATAATAAAGCCAAAGGCAAGCAAACGAGGCGCAGACAGGAGAAACCAGCAGGTGTGGTGAGCAACCATAAAGTTGACAAGATACTACAACGGCTGAACCTGACCAGCGAGCAGCTGCAGATGGTGATACTCAGCTGGGAGGAGGTGAGCGTGCTGATGAATGTATAGGCTATAGATTGAACTTCCCACTACTCATATGGTAATCATCATTTGTTATACGCCCACTGGTGGACAAAGGCCTCACCTGGTGATGGCCACATTTAAATTGGAATTCACCAATGCTACTATTACAACAATTATTAGGCAAAGTTGTATTATCATCCGTTAAATATGTCCTTTGCTGGACCTGGAGTTAATCCACAGATCTCACAATTAATCAAATAAGATATTTACCAAGGTGTAAGGGGCACAGCAATTCACGGGACCCAAGTCATCTTCACCAGCATGTGGTGAAGCCTGCTAATTAACACCAACTCGCATTGGTCCAGCGTGGTGGGAATTGGTCCAAATCCTCCCCATATGAATCCCTACAAATGAAGGTCGCGGGAAGCCGCGGGATGCATGCAGTTAAAGACCGATCGATGTGGAAATTTTTGGGAGAGACCTATGTCCAGCAGTGGACGTCTGTCGGTTAATGATGAATTACCGAGGTTAATTATTTCTTGAGCATTCTTGAAAATATCCCAAGTTGTGAAACTGACTCCAATTATTGTAGAGTTGGTCATGACGGTTTGATGACATAAAGGAGTGGACTGGGTTTAAATACCATCAGTGTAAGAAAACAGCTGAGGGTCGAATTGGTTATTCCAATCTGATCGACAATCTTCAATTTGAAGAAGTTACCTGATGATGGTGATAACAAAAATGGTTATACTTTTCAATATTTCTGTAATGTACTGTAGCTTTGTTTTGGAAAAAAGTGGTGTAGCAGTGATTAAGTGAATTGTTTGTTCACTGGATCCTAATTGGTGGTGGTAGGGCTCCACCGCAACACCTATTGCAGACGGGAAACAATACAGTGTTCCGGTGTAAAGAGCGTTGTAATTTGTATTAGCGCGATAACGATAGTTAAGATGTTATGTCTCAAGGCGACGAGCACAATGTGATGCTGTGTACCATCATAACTAACGCCACGTTGTTATGTACAGGCGCATCACTTAACCTCAGGTAAACGTGCCTCTTTGTTAAATAATAAATAAATGTTTTGCTCGCTCGCAGGTGGAGGAGGAGCGGCGTCGCGCACTGGAGAGCGAGTCGTTCCAGCGGCTCGCGTACCGCTGCTACGACTGCGCGCTCGGCTTCAACCACAGCTTCAAGCTGGACAACCACATGCGGAAGCACGCGCCGGTGAGCGGGCCGGAGCGAGCGGAAGAGGAGATTCCAATCTTTCCTGCACGAACAACGCTTCTACATCTTGACACGGTGTCACGGCAGTAGACCAACAATAAAGGATTACTCACGGAATCGAACCCTGGACCTCGGCCTTCCAACAAAACATATTCACTGCTGGTAGGTCTCTGTTGTTACAAACCGCAGCTCCCGTTACGGCTGACAGGTAGCAGTGTGCAAACATTAGTATGTTCCGGTTTAAAGAGCGCTGTAAGTAGAGTGATTATTGCGGTAAAAAGACTGAACATGTTATGACTGTAGTGACGAGGACAATGTGATGAAATTTATACCATCCTAATGCGTGTCACCTACCGGGGTGTATGGGCTTTCGCACAACTACTCTTGAGCCCCAAGCCAACCTCACCAGCACGTGGTGCAGCCTGCTGATCAACGAATGAGGCTCTGGCTCCCACTGACCCGCATTGGCCCAAATGAACCCGCTACAAACGTGGAGAATCTTTGAGGGAGTCCTATGTCCAGCAGTGGACGTGTATCGATTTATAATGATGTCACTTACCATCAGGTGAACGTCCCACTCGACTCGTCGCTGTGATCAAATGTACGACAGGCTATACTTGTTTCTTTTATTCAAAAAGTACCGTCACGTTCGTGGTGATCGTGTTATTTGGTTACTGGTGACGTGTTTGTGGGCAGGAGTGGGGTGTGCACGCGTGCCGCGTGTGCAACGTGCGCTGCCGCAGCGCGCACGCGCTCTGCGCGCACCAGCGGCGGCACCGTGTCAAGTCAGTATGGTGCCTAAGCGGCGGTAACTGCGAGGATAGTGAGGCGTGCTTCACTAGAGTATCGTCATCATCAGTCCACTGCTGGATGTGAGCACCTCCCGAAGAACGTACTATACGCATACAGTCGCTTCCAGCTACCCTGCGCAGAGAATGTCCTCTCGAGGGTTCCAACATCTTAAGAAGCCCGAGTCGACTGCACCTGCCGGCATTGCACCCTGCTGAATAACAGACGAGGGTCTAACCACCCACCAACCTACACAGGGCTAGCGCGATGGGTCACAGCCTAATTCCCCTCAACGAACTTCCACAAACGACGTGGAAATCTTTGGGGGAAGCCTATGTCCAGTTAACGTGTGTCGGCTGATGAAGAAGACAGCAGGTGGGGAAAGAGTGGGAGGATCACACGCGTCACCGGAATCGTGCCAAGGAACATGTTGCTGTGGCGGTTAGCTGCTGAGCTACGAGGAGTTTGGCCCGTTTCAATTGTTACTAAGTTAGTTAATTTAGGAATCCGTGAGGGGCTGATGATAGCGCGATGCACGAGCTCTGGCGGCAGCTGTCCGGGCGCTGGTGATGACAGGTGCGTGTGCAGGTGGCGCTGCGCGGCGTGCGGGAGTGCGTGGTCGCGAGCAAGCGTCGCCGCCGACCACGTGGCGCGCGCGCACGGCGCCGCCGCGCCGCCAACACATCTCTGCAACATCTGCGGGCACAGCGCGCCGTGAGTCCCGTCCCTGCTCACCGCGCGTTACGACAGATAGAGAGAGAGAGAGATAGAGATAGAGAGATAAAGAAAGAGAGATATAGAGAGAGATAGAGAGAAAGAGTGGTAAGCATTTACACGTCCACCCACAGTAGAAACACCAATTTTTCGAAGTGAGGTATACTATTCCTGCGGGTGACGGAGTAGAATATCACCATCGCCATTAGACCTTTGAGGTGCGATAAAAGTCGACTAAGAAGGGTGCAATTGCATACAAACGGCAACAGCTTTACCACTGCACTTGCAGTTATTACCTTACATTTAAGAGGTCTGTGGTCTGAATATCATGCAGTGATGATAACGTGATGTCCATACCTCATATATGATGGTCATTGCCGTCGTGACGTGTGTACACGACATCATCAAAAATGAAGAGTTAGAGGGTAAAGACATATCCAGCGGTGGATTAGGATGATGATGATGGCCAGTAAAGAGTTCGTCCACGGTTCCGCAGCACGCTGAACAAGCTGCGCAGCCACGTGAAGCGGCACGCGGAGCGGCAGCGCTGCGAGCTGTGCGACAAGACCTTCGTGGACAGGACCTCGCTGCGGAACCACCTGTTGTGAGTGCAGCGGGTGCGGGGAGTTGATGCTGACGTACACCAAATACTTTCAATTTTTTTTTATTCCTCCTCTTTTATCACCACTTCCTCAATCGTCACTGCCTCTACCTCCTTCTCTATTGTCACCACCACCACCTCCTCTATAATCATCATCATTTTCTCTTTCATTGTCACTACCTCTTTTCCCTCTGTTGGTACCTCGTCCTTCTTTATCACTTTCCTCCTTTATCACTATCTCCTCTTTTGTTACTTCCAGCTTTTTACTTTGTCACTTTCCCCCTTTTCCTTTGTCACTTCCCCCGTCCTACTTTGTCGTTACCTCCTCTTTTTTCACTATTTTCTTATTTGTCGCTTCCCCCTATTTGTTACCATCTCTTCTGTCACCATCAATTGCCACTTCTGCATTCTAATTTGCCACCACTGTATCCATCTATTGTCATGTCCGCCTACATCATTGTCACCAAGACCTCATCCCTTATCACCACCACCTCCTCCATCAGCTTCAGTGTTATGCAACAGTAGTTAAGTGTCTCCCATCACCTGGTCACCGCACGCGCGCTGCGGCTCCTCACCGCACTCTCTGTTCGCAGCATCCATAACGGCAACAAGGAGTTCTCGTGCCCGCGCTGCGGCAAGCTATTCCTGTTCAAGCGCGCAATGGAGCTGCACCAGCTGACGCACGAGGCGAGCGCGCTCCTCTACTGCCACGAGGTGAGGAGAGTTACACCATGCAGAAACTCAATCAGGTCACGTCAGGAAGTAGTGTCAATTGCTGAAGCAGTGAGACGCACCAAAAAATTCTGTTGTGTAAACATTCTAGCTAACACAACTTGGTTACGTGTCATTGATCAGATACTGTTGTTGCAGTGCGACCTGAACTTCAAGAACCAGATATCGTACCGGCAGCACATGCTGTACAGCCTCAAGCACATAGACCCGGCCAAGCTGAAGTAAGTCAACCTTCCCGGCCTTGCTGTCAACAAAATGAATGTCCGGCGCTGGAGATGGCTGAGGGACCAAGGGTTTTTCGGTTTTTGGGCAATAGCCTGAAAATGTGAAGTGGTCATGAACAGCTGTACTTCTTCCTAAGATGTGCTGAACGCCATTGTCTTCTGCTGGAGACCTTGACTTCCTAAAAGCAGTGCATCATTTGAAGATCTAGATACATAAATCTAATAATAGAGTCTGATGTGGTTGTAAAAGAAGTCTGCCGTGAACTAAATGTTTTATCTGGTGGTAGAATTCTAACCGGAGTCCATCTATTCTA
Source organism: Ornithoptera alexandrae (assembly GCA_029030555.1). NCBI lineage: Eukaryota > Metazoa > Arthropoda > Insecta > Lepidoptera > Papilionidae > Ornithoptera > Ornithoptera alexandrae. Next base: position 164,185 of record JARDVY010000165.1, on the reverse strand, counting down.
TACTGTGGGAATTTGTCATCCGGCTCAGAGGACCATGGAGGTCGCGAAGTTGCTATGGTAACGAAACTTGACATATTATATACATTGCGGAGTGCATCATTATAACTACCCCCTGCACTACGGAGCCAGTAGGAATGTGTTCATCATCCATCAGCCATATGCCGTGAAGGTCCTCGTGCTGGCTCTCTCGTACCCACTGACCTTAAGCTGGCTGCTTGCTGGCTCCCACGGCGTATGGGCAGCGTCCTCCGGGTGCTGGATGGGGGAAGGGTTGGTAGGTACAGCTAAGCTAACCGGCTAAGCCGGGCTCGCTGTCCAAAGTAGGGTGTGGTCCTCCAGCAATATGGTGATCCACACTAGCACCATGTTGCTATTGCCGTGGCCTCGTGCTGTGTTGGGGGTGTTACTCCACATGTACCGAAGATGTGTTCAGAGCATGCACTTTAGGAGAGGAGAGAGATTACTTAATGATGACGCTGCTGAGCTGGAGCTACGATGCAAGTGAGAATGAGTCGTGCACCAGGAAGCACATAGGCGTGTACTTGCGCAGGTACGCCTGCAAGCTGTGCGACAAGCGGTTCCTGAAGGCGAAGCGGCTGGAGGAGCACAACCTGGCCGTGCACCTCAAGGCCACGCCTATCCGCTGCACGGTGCCCGGGTGCAACTTTGTAAGTACACTAACCCTCATCACCTAACCATCACCTCCACAAAAAGCTTAAAGCTGTCTCCGATGAGTACACGCGGTGCAGTGTGAGTATCCTAACTAGAATTAATTTCCTCCAAACAAATATACCATTGGATAGTTCACGTGGTGTCAAGTGTCATCATCATATGGAGCCAGTTGATGTGCTTACACAACATCACGTGTGTTTAAAACTTTTTTTTCGTATCGATACTTCGGTGAATAAGGATAAGGAAAACTGACGAAAGGATGACGATCACTCGATGGTAAGTGACACCCCTACCCGTAACAATTTGGCGCTAGTTAGGATATTATACCCTGCACCAAATTATGCTCGTCGCCTTGAGGCATAAAGTATTAAATTAGCGCAGTACTGTTTGGTGGCGGGAATAGCGCTGTGGTAGTATCCAAACGGTCTTCGCCTACAGAGACCACTAAAATGGTCCTCCGAACCGGATCAATCACATTTCCATTGCGGCGATCGTTGAACGTAGGCCTTGTTAAAAAGTTAATGTGTGTATATGTGTGTGTGTGCCCGCAGGCGTGCTCGTCGCGGCCGGTGCTGCGCACGCATGCGCGCATGCTGCACCGCGACATGCGCGCGCGCCGCGACCACGTGTGCGACGTGTGCGGCAAGGCGTACGCGGTCAGTACGCACGCGCACCACCGCACACACAGTATACACTAAGATTTTGTATGACAGGTGAAAGTCCATTTCTAACAGAACCGAAGAAAGGTGACGTATATGGAAATACAGTGGTAGTGAAGGGGTGTAAAGAATCTCGCACAACAACTCACGGGACCCAAGCCAGCCTCACCAGCTCGTGCTGCAGCTTGCTGATCAACACCAACTCGCATTTGGCCAGCGTGGTGGAAAATGGCCCAAATCCTCTTAAATGAACCGCTACAAATGATGGCATCTGATATCCCGAGGGCAAGACCGATCTATGTGGGGATGTTTGGGTAAGGCCTATGTGCAGCAGTGAACGTCTATCGGCTGATGATGATGATGAAGTGTGGGTTCGATTCCCACTGAACTTAAGCTTCCGCCGAAGGAAAATAATTTAAAGAAACGGACACATTAAGAGGAGCTTTCGCAAACATAACCTCTACCAACCAGCATTTAGCCAGGGTGCTAAATAAATGGCTCTGTCTATCTCCATGTGGGAAAAAATTCATTGTCCCAGCGGTGGGAATATTGACATTATTATTCTAATGAGACTTTACTGGCTATTTTACTGGTGGTAGTGTCTCTGTTGCCGGAGACCGTCTAGGTACCACCGCAGCGCCTATTGCAGGCAACACACAGCACTGTGCGGACATTACTGTGATCCGGTTTGAAGGACGTTATAGCTATTACTGGTGGTAGTCTCTCTGTTACCGGAGACCGTCTAGGTACCACCGCAGCGCCTATTGCAGCCGACACACAGTACTGTGCGGACATTGTTGTGATCCGGTTTGAAGGACGTTATAGCTATTACTGGTGGTAGTCTCTCTGTTACCGCAGACCGTCTAGGTACCACCGCAGCGCCTATTGCAGCCGACACACAGTACTGTGCGGACATTGTTGTGATCCGGTTTGAAGGACGTTATAGCTATTACTGGTGGTAGTGTCTCTGTTACCGGAGACCGTCTAGGTACCACCGCAGCGCCTATTGCAGCCGACACACAGTACTGTGCGGACATTACTGTGATCCGGTTTGAAGGACCTATAGCTATTACTGGTGGTAGTGTCTCTGTTACCGGAGACCGTCTAGGTACCACCGCAGCGCCTATTGCAGCCGACACACAGTACTGTGCGGACATTACTGTGATCCGGTTTGAAGGACGCTGTAGCTATTACTGGTGGTAGTGTCTCTGTTGCCGGAGACCGTCTAGGTACCACCGCAGCGCCTATTGCAGCCGACACACAGTACTGTGCGGATATTACTGTGATCCGGTTTGAAGGACGCTGTAGCTATTACTGGTGGTAGTGTCTGTTGCCGCAGACCGTCTAGGTACCATCGCAGCGCCTATTGCAGCCGACACACAGTACTGTGCGGACATTACTGTGATCCGGTTTGAAGGGCACTGCAGCTAGTGTAATTACAGAGGTAATGACATTTATCATCTTCTATATCAAGGCCATGAGAGCAATGTGCAATGTGGTGCAGTGTATACTGTCCTAACTGGCGCCTTGTTATTAGCGGATGTATCACTTACCATCGGGTGAACATCCTGCTCTTGTCATAGCTTCGATGAATAAAAAAGTAATAGACGTAGGGGTGGTGTAAGCAAGGAGTGCGGATGTAGTGTGTAGTATGAGGCGATGAACCGTTTCCGTCCCGCTCGCGCGCAGAGCAAGTCCGCGCTGGGCGGGCACCTGCGCGCGCACACCGGCGAGCGGCCGTTCCGCTGCGCGCGCTGCCCGGCCGCGTTCGGCTACGAGGCGGCGCTGTACAACCACACGCGGCTCGTGCACCTCGGCCGGAAGGTAGCGCACAGTCAGAGACAGTTTCACAGATAACATATCATTAACAACCTTTTATAGTTTGTGGATAACGGAACTTCGAATGTTGTGTAAACATACTAACTAGATACTCACAGACCTATATTTATTTATGGTATATGTAGATCCCTCCCACAAGGTGGGCCAATGATCTGGTGAGAATCGCGGGAGCCCACTGGATGCAGGCAATGCGGAACCGATCTTTGTGGAGATCCTTGGTAGGGGCCTATGTCCAGCAGTGGACGTCTATCGCCTGATGATGTTATGTAGATGGGCACAGCCGAAGATCGGGCTATGCGACAGTTCACAAGGGTAACCTATGTCCAGGGGTGGACTGCCATGTACTGATGAAAGTGTCACCATCTCGTCAGTTCGTTGTTTACTATGCTAATATTTAATTACTGTGTACTAGGACCGACTGCCACCGGATGACTAATAAACTAACTTATAGTGTTTAGGATATATCGTTGTGAACTTCGAATCAATAAAAAAAATATGAATAACCTAAAAATTATTTTATTATTAATGAAAATAACAAATATGGTCTTATAGCAGAATGTGCGTGGTCGCGCTGCGAAAAATGCTGACGAGGCGGCCACGGCACCTCCAGCGGATCCCGCCGGCCCACTACTGGACCCCGCAGCCGCATGGCCCGAGCGCACACCAGCCCTTCCGATCGAAATGCCTCAACAGGTCACGGACGCCGCCTTGCAGCCAGAACTTAAATAAAGAGAAAAAACATTTTTTTTAATTTGGCACCTACTACTTTTTTTTATTTTGAATACTCCGGCTCTCATATGCTTCGGGCGAGAACACAGATGGTGACAGATGATGAGTTAGGAGAAACTTGTTACCGGCAAAAGGAGCTTGTTACAAAGCAAGCGCTCAGCCGCTGCGCGATGAAGCCAATTTTGTCAAAGATTAACTTGTTTGAAACAAATGTAATATATCATATAATTTTCCAACACATTTTAAAAAAATCGAGTAATTACATTTGCATAACAGGTCAACATGTCGCTCGTCTCCACCTTCTCAAGAATAAAAAAATGGCTGTTACATATTTTATTAATCCACCTACGTAGACAAACAGAAAATTGAGATTCTTTTATGGATTCATTTTCAGTAATTCTTTATCTAATAAATTTCTTATATGTCACAAATAAATTACTGCTCAATTTTAACAAATTGAGTTTGAGGACCTTGTAACGGAACGTAAATTAAAAAAAAACGAAGTGTCATTTCACATTAAGAAAATAAACATGAAATTATAACCAACAATCTTCATTACTATTTATATCATACATTAGTTGGAAGTTTGTATAAGAAAATTTTTACGTACTGTCACTTTCATGACAGACATGACATTGGCGGAATTCTTTTAAAAAAAAGACCCGATTAGAGTAATAAAAATGAAGATAATCAATATCCTCAAAACTCTTAGGATAAGTTACACTCAAGCCATACGCAATTATTCCGATGATTACACGCCGAAAGCGCTGCGCAGCTTAAAGAGCAAGTCTACCAGGGAACACGTACAGTACTACGTGGATTCGTGTAGGATACGAGCTGTGGGGGGCAACGGCGGCAACGGATGCATCTCGTTCCTGAGCGTCTGGTGCAAGGACCACGCCGGACCCGACGGCGGCGACGGTGGTCACGGCGGACACGTTATATTTCAAGTACACTTATGATAAACCATGGTTACAAGTTTTTCCTTCCATCACATTCGAACTAAGTTACATGACACGTTTATATACAAGGTGGCGCAAAAATAACCTTCCGATGTTTTTTGGCTGTAATTAAAAAAAAAATTAAAAACTTTGATTCTTCTTGTGCATTATTTTTATTTGGTCTTTTAACTTTTTTACATCAAGTCGAGAATATGATGTCATGTAAATGGCATCTGGTCATGGTAACTGACATTAGAGGCCAATCGCAAAATTTATAGCATTTTCTGATAGAAGGATTACTTTTGCGCCACTCTGTATATACTATCATTCAAAAGATAAATCTGCTAACAAAATCAAGAATGGAGAAGTACTAAAATATAACTTTGATTTAGTTATAGTGAATACTTTTTTTCTTAAAAGAGACACTACAGAGACAGTTTCCAGAGTATATCTTTTGAAATAATAATTAAGATGTTTATATTATTATTGAGTGCCTTTCATAGTCGGCTTTCTCAGTTTACAAAAAAAATGCACTCAATTGCAGTGTACTCACACAGTGAAGAGTTTAAACCATTGTAAGGCGGTGGTGAATGCGAAGAGCGGCGAGCGTGGCGACAATAAGGAGTGCACTGGGAAGAATGCTCAGCATGTTGTCATACCCGTACCACTTGGTATATTATTTTATTTAATTATTAATCAATGAAGCGATGTAAGCAGGACTTTCACCTGATGATTAGTGCCTGCCCATAACGATGTCACCTTAGGATAATAAACACCGCAACCCATTGTGCTTGTTGCTTTAAGACATAGATGTTGAGTATGGTATCTGCAATAATCACACTAGCTACAGCACCCTTCAAACCAGAACACTAATGTATGGCTGCGGTGGTATCTACCTAAACAATTTCTGGCAACAGCGACATGTCACCAGTGCAACCTCCATCCCATTTCACACTAGAAATATGATATACCAGTTTCCTGTGTTGCAGCAGCTGATCACCTGCCTCGTAACAGTGGAGTATATTTTGACCCTGGAGCTGTGTCTTAAAGTTTGTGTTTCTCTCGCCTGGCAAGCTGTTGTGTGGCTAAGCATTCATCACCAGATCCACTGCATCCTCTTGTAGTCGGTGGCGTTGCTACATAGATAATTGTTGCATTTCTCCATGCAGGTACAATAGTGAAGGATGCTAATGGCCGTGTGGTTGGAGACCTGTCCTGCGAGGGCACCATGTTCGTGGCGGCGCGCGGCGGCGCCGGCGGCAGGGGCAACAAGTTCTTTTTGACTGACACTCAGCAGGTACGGTTACAACACACTCACGTTATGGAGTACCATCTCACTTGGGGATCACCTATCACACTTGGAGATCGAGAGCTGGTTTTTAAAGCAGATCAACTTCGACGCCGCTGTGAGTGATGTCAGTGAAGCGGATGACAAAATCTTTCACATGTGGACACCAATATGGTGATAAGTCAGCTGATGTGGAAGAGTCCTCAAGTGGTGGGCATAAGCACCAGTACTTCATTATATTTTCTTTATTGAATTAGGCGAAGAGAGAAGCGGGATGTTCACCTGATGTTAAGTGATACGCCTGCCTGTAATAATGTGGCGCTGGTTAGAATGATATGCTGCACCACATTGCGCTCGACGCCAAATTTTTTACCGTTACTCCAGTAATTGCACACTAGCTGCAGCGCCGTTCAAACCGGAACACGGTATTGTTTAGATAGTAGTGTTCGGCGGCAGAAATGGGCGCTGCGGTGGTAACTACCCAGACGGTCTGCACCAAAAGAGACCTACCACTAGCGGCAATCATATTAAACCATCAAGTTGGTAAACAAGCTCACAACCGGCCTGATGGTAAGCTGCTGCAACTTGAGGACATGAGCATCACCAGCGTTATTGTCGACAGAGAAATCATATCAATGCAATACACTAACTGCTGGTGGTATAGGAAGTATCAGCCACCACCAGGTGAGTTGTTCTGTATAGACTCGTGTGAATGAGGTGGCGGTGTGCGGCAGGCGCCGGAGGTGGCGGAGTTGGGCGCGGAGGGGGAGGCGCGCGTGTACACGCTGGAGGTGCGCTCGATGGCCCACCTCGGCCTGCTCGGCTTCCCCAACGCTGGGAAGAGCACGTTGCTGCGCGCGCTCACGCGGGCGCGCCCCACCGTCGCGCCGTACCCGTTCACCACCCTGCGCCCCCACATCGGTGAGCTGACCGCCGGTTGGTTCATCCAACCATTGGATAGGAGGGTACTTGTAAATGTACCCTCCGGTTCGCCATCGCTATCTACAAATATTCTACACAACGTCTGGACGGATGAAGCGCTTGCCTGATGATAATAAGACCATCACAATGTACCACCAGTCGAGACGGTATATTGTACAGTGCAACACACTGCACTCTTCGCTATACATAAGACATTGGCTCTCGTTTCGATATGCGATATACATGACCCTTCGAACCGGATATCACTAGTTTGGCGGCTGTAATTCCTGTTACAGCTTCTGCTGGTGGTACCCAGACCGTCTCCAGCGACAAACCTGCCCACCGCTGTCAGGTATTAACTATGTCCTTCCCACATAAACATGGTGGTAGTGACTCTGTCGCTGAAGATTGTCTAGGTAGTCACCACTGCAGCGCCTATAGCAGCTGATAAACAGCAGTGTTATCCGGTTTGAAGGGCGCTGCAGCTAGTGACGTTACTGGGGTAACGAGACTCGACAGCTCGTCTCAGGCGACCAGCACAATGTGGCGCTGTGTTACCACGCTAACAAGCTCCACGTTGTCATGGGCGGGCGTATCACTTACTATCAGGTGACCGTCCCGCTCGTCTCGTCGCTTTGTAGAATAAAAAAGAGATGTGACGTGACGTAGTGTGTGTGTGTCTGTGTGTGTGTGCAGGCATGGTGCTGTACGACGACTACGAGCAGGTGGCGCTGGCGGACCTGCCCGGCCTGATCCCCGGCTCGCACAGGAACTACGGGCTCGGTGAGACACTACTGCTATTATCATGCTCAGGTGATGGGAAATGATCGGAGCTGCGCGAAGGTCTCCCAATACTTCTTTTAATATAAAGTACTCTGGTTGGGTTCCGTAGTCACGTGTTGGTCTTGGAGTTTGGTTGGTACTGATCACCTATGCTACCAGCATTGCTGAGTACCTGTCAACATGAGAGCAGGAGTACTTCCAGTGTCGCTAACGTACTTGAAGAGCCATAGTTGATTTAAAGCTGTTTCGCAGGTATCCAGTTCCTGCAGCACGTGGAGCGCTGCCGCGGTCTTATCTACCTGCTGGACGGCGCCGAGGACCCGCTGCAGCAGTACGAGACCCTGCGATACGAGCTGGTCCAGTACAGCGCCGAGCTCGCCGCACGCCCAGCCCTCGTGCTCGTTAACAAGCTGGACCTGCCGGAGGTGCGCGCGCGCTGCGACCAGCTCAACGGGATCGCGGACGTGCTGGGAGTCTCCGCAAAGACCGGCCTCAACCTGCACGAGCTGCTGCGCCGAATCCGGATCCTGTACGACAGCAGCGGCGAAGAACAATAAAACCATACCAAATATATGTTAGTAACTTTCAATTAATATTCGTAGTTGTCTCATTCACTTCACCTACACTGGATATCAAGTGATCAATGCGATTCTGAACCTGATCCAGGATACTCGGCCCTTTTACATGTGCAATCAAACTCCACATGTCGCTCCTGAACACTCTCCTGTCACTCGGCAGACTGTTAACCACCGCGCGATAGAGGCAGCTATAGCATACACCCATAACCGTAACCATTTCCTTTCCTTACACTCTCTGTGGTACGTTACCAATATGACCAGTGCAGGCTGTCCACTGCATAACCTTTGCCTTATTTAAAAAATAACTGCTATTTATCAGGTATCAGGAAAAGTAATAGGTGTAAAAGTCGTGTGTAAATTTTTTTGTAATATATTTAATAAATGAGTAACCCCAGCAGCGCCGCGTCTGCATGCTGTACTCCATGCGTAGGTAGATAGGACACGAGCTAGACTTTAGCACGCACACAGCTTCACACGTGTTGCCTACACCCTGTATACACTGCATCGTGTATGGACACCACGAATGTCACTTTCCCCGCAATTTTTTTTTTAGTTGTGCAATACGCACGCGGCGCGTTCGTCATTGCGCATGCTCTCCAGGATACAAGTGAGGTTCAGCCGGTGCTGTACCGGCTGAACCGACTGTGGTAAAGCCAATCTCAAGTTAAACCAGTGAATCAAAAAACAACACAAGTTTTATTTAAGTTATTTACACAGTATACAATTGTTTCGCACAACTATCGTCTATCAGTCAGTCGGTGTGGGCCCGGAGCTCCAGCTGTGCCAGGAGCTGCACACCGTCCGCGGCTACAGTGACTCCATCACCAATCCCGTTTGTACTAGAGTCTGCGCCGCTGCGACCCTCCCTCTTCCTCTTCCGCTGTGTATCGGGCTGGTGGAGCTCCGCTAGGGCGCCCCCGCGTGTGCGGGTTGCGGCTGCGGCTGCGGCTGCGACGTCACCACCCCATCAGACACCTTCCTGCCCCTCTTGCTCTTCTTCGGCTGCACCTTCATCTGTCGAGACGACGATGACCACACTGACGCGCGCCAACTAACGACTGCACCACAACGGGTCGCACCCGTCACTCACCAAGTAAACAATCTAAAATGCAGGGACCCCTTTGGGTTATACATCACTAACTACATTCATTGCGTAAAATGATAATGGATCACTCAATATTAAGTGTTATTGCGGGTTGACACTTGATATTATTTGATAACATTCAACATCAAGTTTTTACGCTCAATATTATATACTGTCACTTGACATTAAGTGCTGACATTTTTTTTATTAAATTAAGCGTCGAGACCACCTGATGTTAAGTGATACACTCGCCCATAACAACGTGGCGCCAGTTAGGATTGTACACACAGCACCACATTGTGCTCGTCACCTTGAGACAAGATGTTAAGTCTCGTTATTCCAGTAAATTGATTACCTACAGCGTCCTTCATCTTTAACACTCGATATTAAGTGATAACAATAGATATTAATGTTAACACTAGATATTAATTGTATATGCAATATATTAAGTGTTAACACTCGATATTAAGTGTCGACAGTCGATACCGTGTGCCTGTGTTATGGCGCAAGCGGGCGCTCTGCTCACCTTGTAGTGCACCTCGCGCACGTGCCGGTAGAGGCTCGAGTACCAGCCGAAGGACGCACTGCACCGCTCGCACTGGTACGGCGTCTCGCTCGTGTGCATCGCGACGATGTGGTACTTCAGCTTGGCGGCGTTCTGCCGGCGGCGCGCCGCGGTCAGCGAGGCGGCAGGCGCGTGAGCGCGTGCGCGGTACCGCCCAACGCATGGCACCGCCCACCGCACGGCACCGCCCACCGCACGGCACCGCGCCTCTCCGACAAAGCAGGCGCGGACAGGACGCGGTGCCGTTGCGTTACGTTCAGTACAACCCCACCACAGCACCCACCACCCGACCCGAACCCCGACATCCCTACATTCTACCACGACACATTGACCAGGTAATCTGGTAACGTTGAACTGGTTCAATTGACAGCGGAGCGGGTGTGGACGATGTGGTGAGGACGGCCATTAGGAGGGTATCATTGGTAATGAGTATTACCGCTTCATGCATGAGGTGTTCCGACGATCTGGTGAAGGTTGTGGGAAGCAGCTGGATGCAGGCAGCGTAGGATCCATCAATATGGAGATCTTTAGGAGAGGCCATGTCCAGCAGTGGACATCTGTCGGCTGATAATGATGCATAAGATGATCACATCATCGAAGACATTCATCAGAAGACCACGCCCCCACATCGTCTCAAACCACGTGGGTGCTATTCGTGTTATGGCCTCTGGGCAGACACCTCCGAACTGGTGTCGCGAACCGGCTCGCAGGACCATACATCTCACCTGGTACGACTTCCCGCAGACGTGGCACAGGTTGTCCTTTGCGTCCTTGTTGCGGTGCACGTTCTGCTGGTGAACGTACAGCGACGTGTGGCACTTGTACGGCTGCGGCGCCACCATCAGCACCGCCACCAGGACGGTCACCGTCCACCGGGAACAAGTATCAAATTAGTATAACATAACCTTCAAGCTGTGACAGCTCGGGAACAGGTGTGATGCCCACTGAACCCAAGCACTGGAGAAGGAGAACGTGGAATCCCAAGAGTAACAGTTTCTGCAGACATGTTGACATTATTTATTTCCGTATGAAAAAGTGCTAATCCCAGCAGTGGGCATAATTTAATCTGAATTGTTCTGATGAGATATAGGCCATTTTGAGGATGATTGGTTTAGATGGAGTCCACATCCAGTGATGAGGTTATGATGCAGAGGTTTTAAGGACGGGGTAAGGTACTCCTGTTCAATAGAGGAGCAGCAGACAGTGGAGGAGCACTGGTGTTGGTAAGGCGGGGGTGGTTGCTGACCTTGTTGCAGATGTGGCAGCGGAACTTGATCTTCTTGAGGTGCTCCCAGTCGATGTGGTCGCGCAGGCGCGTCTTGTTCACGAACTTCTTGCCGCACTCGTCGCACGTGTAGCTGCGGGGTGCAGGATATACATATACATATACAGGGTGTTTAACTATTATGGCGCAGTGTGAACATCCTCACCTACCCTACGTTACTCAAGCAACATAGAACCGGATGTATCGTAGTATTCCTGACTGGATAACTCCAGCGCTGCTAAAGGTATTGCGATCGTCTACAGAGAGTGACCACTCTCCATGTGAACATCATCACCACGGCGACGGTGCTACGCAGGCAGATTGACAGTGAAACAATGATCATAAACTAAGTGGACTCGAAGAAGCTCTGAAGTGTCGGAGTTAACATGACAGCCCTGAATGTAGTAACAATGTTGCAGGTCGGTTGCCGTCTGCCGGCTGCCGGCTGCGGGCTGCGGGCTGCCCCGGCGCGGTGGTACCGACCTGAACTCCGCCTCGGGCACGTGGCGGCGCGACACACGCAGGTGCTGGCGGTACGTCGCCACCGACGCGAACAGCTTGCCGCACGGCGAGCAGCGCAGCTCGCCGGAGTCCCGCGCCTGAACGTCCACACGAACCTTGAGTGTCTTTAGAACTCCTCCAACATGATAAATTGGGGCAGCTCATGGATATAAGGACAGTTGAATATATAAGGTGAAGAGAGACTTGGGTTCAATTCCCACTGAACTCGAGCTTCTCGTGAAGATGAAGGCAGCAAGCAGCTTTGTGGACATGTCTCCTCACACTGAACTTGATCAGCCTCGTGGATACATGGACTTCTAGATTCTCTCTTTATAAGAGACCCGAGTCCCAGCAATGGGAACATTATGACCTATGTATTTTCTTCAACTAACTCATTATGGAGAATAATTGAAGAAGATTCTCGTCTCCTGTCTATTATTGTACTTCTGGCAACAGACTCTTCTTCACCAGGATCCGCGAGTCTTAAAGCCTCAAGTGTATCCAGCTGAGCAGAAGTGTCCCGGACCATTCATTATCTCTCTGCCTTCCTCCTCTCACCTTGTGGCTGCGCATATGCCGGCCCAGGTTGGACTTCCACTGGTAGACTTTGCCACAGCGCGGGCACGGGTACCGGTTCTGCCCCTTGTGGAGGACGCTGCGGGACACATACGAAAATAATGCACAAGTATCAGCAAGACAAGGGAGTAAAAGTGGAGATCCAGAAGAGAGATGGAGAAAAAGTAATGGTAAGTAGAGATAGAGGATGAGGGAGTTATAAAATACACATGTTTATGTCTATTTTGGGGAAGCCGTTGTCCAGCAGTAGACTGCTGATGATATGTGTGTAAGTTAGCGATGAACTGCTTGTTCTATTCCTCAGTCACGTGAGCTTGATCAGTGTTAGGTTTCTACCAACAGTAGAATATTGGTCGTGGAGGTGGATCTTCTGAATAATATTTACAAACACATGCTGTGTGTACGAACTTGAGGTGGTATCTGTACGTCTTCTTGGAGCTGAAGATCTTGCCGCACTCGACGCACTGCGGCCTGTCGGGCAACGGCTCGCGCGAGCGGGGCGCGCGGGGTGCACGAGGAGCTGGAGCAAGCACCGCGCCGTTCACTGGGGACTGTCAACCATCACTCTCTTTAACACATATTAATATGGAAGAAAACAATTCATTGCCTGTGTTCAGCGGTGGACAGCACCAGGCTGAAATGATGTCATTTCACCATCATGGAGTCCTAACATCATGTTTCCTTATTGACTTCAGCATCTACCAAAAATAAACTGTTGTTACGGCGAACAAAACTCACCGCATCCTTCGCCTCTCCATGGTCAATATTATCTCCTCCATTAGTTATATCACAATTGTTTGTCTGCACTTCTTCTTCCGGTAACTGCTCCACCTTCTGATCTTCATTAATATCACAGTCAGGCCATGGCTCGGAGTCACTGACACTGTCCACTTTCACTTTGCTCTGTTTTTTTCTCTTTGTTTTCTTCTTTATTCTCACTTTATTTTTCTGTAAACAATTTCTTTACAACATGAGACGGATGGAACATGAATAGAAATAACCAGAAGTTACGAGCCACCACAATGGCTTCTATTAATCCAATAGTAGATAATTCCCATTTAAGGGGTTCTGTAGCTAATGCATTTACACTTTACAGTGATGACTTTAACATGATGTAGTGTGAACATCCTAATTATCAATCGTTGTAGAGGTATTTCATCTCACACCCAAACTTAAGTAAAAATCGAAAACGAACCTTTCTACTCGGCTCTTTAGGTTGTTCCAGATTTAAATCCCTGACAAAGGTCTCAGGTTCACAGTGTGTCTCCGCCCCACTCTCAATCGCCTCACTCTTAAGTCCGTCCATTATTATGTCTTCGTCCGTTTCCGACTTAACCACATTGTCAGGGTACATGATATTAATGACTTGCTGTATTTTAAGATTTGTCTCCTTGACAAGAGAAATTGGTGAATTGATCTGAAATTTAAATATGAACTTAATTCCTTCCTGTGTATTCTGCAAACTTCTATGGACTCAATTTTGTCCTTACATTTAGAAACTCGAAATATTATGAAGATATGAATAAAATTTAGATATAGTTAGTAGTTACCTGTTGCTGCGCATGGTGCAGTAGCCTGGTGTAGCAGTGCTGCGCCTGCGCCTTGAAGCGCTGGAAGCGGCGCAGCACCGAGCGGCACTCCCAGCACACTCGCACACTTTGCACTGATGTGTCATACACCTGTTATATATAGTGTGGATTAATCAATTGATTTCGTTATCGCGTCGCTAGTCGCACACACAGGGCATTATAATTGTAGATGCTGGCTGTAGCTTATGTGAACACAACTTTCATTACTTTAGAGAAATTATATTACACCTTAATGCCATGTTTTCACTCGTCTTTAGCTTTATTATATCCATATGATCACTGACCAAAGAGCCACACGCCAATCGTGTGGTGTGGCTGTTTATAATAAGTTATCATAGCAGTTAAACATACCTCAATTTCACTTAAAATTTGATAATATAAATTGTAGCAGCCGGTCTCTCCTATGAAAAAGAGATTGCGCCCCACGCACAGGCACGCGGTGCACAGGTCCTCCATTTTCTGTGTCATTTTAGTGATGAAAATGACGAAATATAATAGCACGAGCCTAAAAACCCTTCGGACGTATTAAATTGAGTTTACATTGTCGACGTCTAAAACAAATGTTTAACGATAAGAAGCAGTCGGTTTAGATTTAGCTAAATGATGTTCTGCAAACTGTATTCCAAACTGAACAATACGAAGTATTGACAAAAGCAGCGAGAAATAATATCGCAGTGCCGATAGCTTGACAATATTTACTTGTAAAGTAAGCAAGGCCGAACTGAGATTCTTCATTGAATTTTACGAATAATTCATACGTGAATGTAGTTATTATAGAACCGCATATATGAACGCAATTTAATATTGCAAATATCGTGTACTCTTTATTCAGCAAATAGTCCGTTTTCACTTATTCAATTCGAGCTGAAGCAAAGCGTCCGTCGGCCATCTGACGGCTGCAGATAATACTCACAAAAACACATTGACACCATTTGTACACAGAGCGTGACGTGCTCTAGTGTTGCGCCTCAAAGTTAATCGATTCATGTTTATGTTGGTAATCGATTAAATATTTGATCGACGATTCGAAACAGCGCAAATTTTCATTGGCCGTAGGTCCCGCCGCAGCTGTTATTTCAGCGGCCACGCGTTACTGTGTAATTACCGTGTGCGGTTTGTACGACGCTGTAACTGACCGCATGTCTGGGGCACCACGACAGAATACAGCTTGAGATATATCTTTTTATATTTTGCTAATTTGTATTATACTTACAAGCAGTTCACTGCTGCACCTGGCAGTTCTACCGAAATAGATTTTTGCGAGCTGGCTTAGTGGGTAGGGAGGTGTGGCGCTAGTGGAGATATTCACTGTCCTGTGGCATAGCGACAAGCACAACGTACTGTGCTCTGAGAAACAAGATGTTAAAGGGTACTTTACAGGTGGTAGTCTCTTTATTGCCGCAGAGCGTCTAGGTACCGCCGCAGCGCCTGTTGCAGCAGACACACAGTACTGTGCGGACATTGCTGTGATCCGGTTTGAAGGACGTTATAGCTATCACTGGTGGTAGTGTCTCTGTTGCTGCAGACTGTCTAGGTACCGCCGCAGCGCCTGTTGCAGCCGACACACAGTACTGTGCGGACATTGCTGTGATCCGGTTTGAAGGACGTTATAGCTATTACTAGTGCTACTGTCTCTGTTGCCGGAGACCGTTTAGGTGCCGCAGCGCCGCTTGCAGCAGACACACAGTACTGTGCGGACATTGCTGTGATCTGGTTTGATGGACGTTGTAGCTAGTGTAATTACTGAGGTATCAGGTTTCAACATAGGCCTCAAAGCGACGAGCACAAAGTGGTGCAGTGTATATCATCTTAACTAGCGCCATGTTGTAATGGGCGGGCGTAACACTCACCATCAAGAGAACGTCTAGGTAAATATTCAATGAATATAAAATAGTGTTTTTAGTATGTATTGTGTCCTTCAAACCGGACCGCGCTAATGTTTGCACACTGGTGCTGGACGGAAAGAGCCTACCTAAATGCTCTCAGTACTTAATCTGAACTCTGGTCCGTTGCCCGGGAGCCGTACTTCTAATAAAAGATATTGTTTACGTCAATACATTTATTATTGCCATTAAAATAAAATGTCCTTAAGGATTACTCTTCGCTTCAGCAGGAAGCTCCGCTTTATTCTTTCCTTCTTTACTCTTTTTGTGTTTCTTTTTCTTCTTCTTGTTCGGGTCCCTCTGTCTATTCATGTCGTTATAATTTAAAAGCTTTTTATACATTTTAAGTAACTGCTTCGCATCTTTCTTCATTTCCTTGGTGACCTTGCCATCTCCAGCCTTTGACTTCTCGTTTCCGCCGTCTGCGACCTCTGCTACTGGGTCTACGTATTTCGTAGAACCTTCCAGAGTGTTGTACTGTTCCATGGACCCCTCTTCTAAATTTATTTCTGCTTCCTCAGCGACCTGTGGGACGATTGCTACAACACTCTCTTTTTTAGAATCTTCTAATTTCCTCTTAAGTTCTTTGTTCTTTTTGCGCATCGCGTTAAGGATGTTCGCCGTGGTCAACACACTTTTCACTTTCCTGCTATCCAAGTAGCGGTCTTTCCAAGTAATGTTCTCTGCGTTTTCTTCTAACTTTTCGGCTTCCACTTTTTCGTGTTCTCTTATCTCTTCCTCGGTAATCACTTCTTCTCTTTCTATTTCATCTATTTTGGCGGATAGCGCCGCAATTTCCTCAGCTGTTGGCTCTTTAGACAACACTGAATTTCCATCTACCCCATTGCAAGAAGATTCATCGGAAAGTTCTAGAATTTCATAAACCTCATCGTCAGCACACGCTCCTGGATGCGTAGGCGCAGTATTGCCGTCGCCTGCTTTGTCTGTGTTTTCTTTTGAAATCGATTCAGTGCAAAGATTTTGATCGCCATCATTACGAAAATCCTGACACTTTTTAGCTTTCTTTTCTTTCTTTGCCTTCTTTTCCTTTTTCTTATTTTTTTTCTTCTTGTGCCCCTTTTTCTTGTCCTCATCTTCATCGGATATGCATACAACTTCAGGTTTAACATCCGTGGCTTCCACTTCTGAACTTTCCCGGTCCGATATTTCGCCTTCAGATTTATCTTTATTATCACATTCCTCGACACGTTCCTCGCAACCAGCTCCAACCGGCATCGTGTCTTCAATATTATTTACCAAACTGCAGCTCGACTCTTGCATTCCCTCTGTCACTGCTTCTTGATCGACTCTTTTCTCGTCATTCGATGATTGTTCTATATTCAGATTATTTTGCGAGACACAATCATTTTGTACTTTTATTTGCTCAACATTTGACATTTCACCGACTTCCGGTGCGTTATCGTTATCACCTGACTTTTCTACAGCGTTCTCTTCTTTACGTTCTTCCTCATTATGTCCACACCGTTTAAGACTTTCTGCAGCGCCTGCGGCCGTGTGCCTCTCTAAAACATCGTTGTTACTCTTTGCATGAACCTTATCACTGGCTGGTAATTTTGTGTCAGGTGTTACTTTTATTTCCGAATCAACTTGTGTAACCTTTGATCTTCCACCTATAGGAACTCCATCATTCCTCTTATCATCACTATCACTGCTGTCGGAGCTACTTTCAGAATCCTCTGTACTGGAACTTGAAACGACATCGTAATTTTTTCTGTCTAAATCCTCCAAAAGATCCATCTTCTCTGAATCTGACAGTTGAAGAGTGATTTCGTCGTTGTCGCTGCCTCGTTTACTTTTAGCTTTGCCCTTTTCTTTCTTCTTGAGCTTCTTTTGTTTCTCCTTTACCGTCTTTGTCATTTCGGGCGGAAGTGATGTTGGATTAGACTTTTGTTTAGTTGTGTCTAGACTTGTATTAGTTTTGTCCGCGGGTTTCGCTTCGCCTTGTGGCATTTCTTTGTTAACGACTTCTTTGTCGAGTTCAGCTGTTCCGCTTTGGTTTACGTGAGCGGTCAGCGTCGCCGGCGGCTTGTTCCGGTTCAGTTTGATTTTGCGATGAGATTTTGTTACAGGTACTGTTATTATTAAATCTTTTATTCTTTTTGTGACAGTCGGGGTTCCGGCGTTGGTGTCTTCAGTAGCGTTACTTGATGTTTGGGCTGAAGCAACACATATACCAAATAAGTTCAGAAAAGTTATAACTTATCAATTATTTTATCAAAAATTATAATGATTTGCGTATTATCAAACATTTCCGAAAACATTTTTTTTTATACAATTAACCGACGAGACGAGCGGGACATTCATCTGATGGTAAGTGATACGCCAGTTAGGATGGTATACACTTTACAGCATTGCGCTCGTCGCCTGAAACATAAGATGTTGAGTCATGTTACGTTACCCCAGTAATTTAGCTAATCCAACACCTTTGAAACCAGAACACAGTAATGTCTGCACAGTACTGTTTGCCAGCTGCGACAGGAGCTGCGGCAGTACCTAGACGATCCCCGGCAACAGAGAGCTACCATCAGAGCTGCTGATGCATTTCCAAATATTGCATTAACTTGCAAGTGATTGTTACAAATATTCATTAACTTGTTAAGTTGCCCAACGCGGACTCACTCCTGTGCCACTTGAACATATGTAAAAACTCAAACAGGACAAGACCTTTTTGTAAATCCTCTATCTTCGGCTTCTCATCCTCACTGCTAATCTCTACAACTTCAGCGGGCTCCTCCTTTATTTCCACTTCATCGTCTGACACGTGTTCCACAGTTTGTGAAGCAGTTGCGTCTGTTATATCTGACGAGAGAAATACATTATTAATAATTAGCTTCTCCAAATTAATATAAATATAAAATAGTTTGCTATATACCTTACTGTCACAATCACACTGCGTGCGTGGAACTGGTATAAACAATAAAAAAGAATGTGGCAGGGATAGTCGTACCAGTGGCTTGCACTTGTTTCAGCTGTGCTCGGATGGCCCGTGCTCGCGCTTGCAGCTCCAGAAGCTCCAGCACAGTGAGGCCAGCACGTGAGGCTTTCGATCTATCCTCATTCCTTTCTGAAGCTTCTGAAGAAGATCTCCGCTTGTGTCTTGACCTTGATTTGGATCTGCAGTGGTGGTGTTTATGCTAGAATTATAAAATTGTTTTGTTTATCATGATGGATCAATTTAATGAAATTTTTTTGAAATCACTGGATGCAGGTTTCTTCAGACCAGTCGCAGTGGGAGTTGAATGAGAAGGCCATGTTTTGTAATGGATATTGAGAGTCTAAAATTATATATATAACAAAACAAAAAAATTATCTATGCAATATAATATTTTTAACAGTGCATCAAAATATCTAAAATAGATAATTGAATTTGCAGGTTAATAAGCAAAAGTTTAATTTTCACAAACAAACAGTGTAATGATCTGTGTGTACACGCTCGTCTGTGCTCACAATTTGTATCATTGATTTCAATATTGCAAAAAACTTACAAATTGTTATACACCGTACATCTTTTTAAACAAAGTTTTTTATGCATTTTTCTGATATTCTACTTTTAAAGATTTTTTAATATATCACAAATCTTTAATTTTAAGTCTTTTAATGAAGAGATATACCTTTTTTTTCTTTTTACTGCTACTTTCACTTAAAATTTCTTCATCGGAGGAAATACTGTCCAGGGAGATAGTTTCAAATTTCTCAGGTGATGAGGTGCTCGATGTTTCTGTGTCAGAAGGAGGCTCAGCACCATCCAAAATAGCACAAAGGCGCTTTGAGCTAATTCCTAGAAGCTAAAATACTAATGAATATCTATTGTTTGATATGTAAATACAATTTTTTTTTAAATAACTGCAGAATAAAACGCTGTTACCAAAATAGGTAAAAATATTAAAAGTTCTAAATTAGAAAAGTTACTGGTTGTAACTACTTGAGAAAAAAAATTCTCCGAGCTTTTATGAACACAGTTTATGGATATTATTTATAAAGTATTTTTACCTCCTCCATGCACAACTCTTGTAGATCACTTAACGAAATATGTTGAACGCAGTTTGGCGCCATTGCTTTCAGTTCCTTCGGTTTTAGCGCAGAGAACACTTGGTGCATGAGCTCGACCCTGTCGTGTATGTAATAAGTTAAGTCATGCTGAGCCTCGCTGACACAGGAAGAGGTTTCAGGACGTTCCTGTTTCACATTATGCCTTTTTACACGCCTCATTTGGTTAACTTTCTGAAATAATTTTTAAGAAAATCTATTTTGTTCATTTGCAATCCGAATATTAACCAAACTATTTGGGAATCATGACAGTTTTGCGATAAACTAGTAACTAGAAGCACTCTTTATTCGGCAGTGTTATACGGCGAAAGCAAAGATGTTAAAATTGATTATTAATGAAGCGTTTAGAAACATGCTTAGAATTTGTACATGACATTATTTAAACAATGTTAATTCTATCAATTAACTTAAAACAGTTGATCTTAAATTTTATTAATTCAAGTTGTTAAGGGTAAGGTACTTCATATCAAACAACAATTAAAAATAAAAATTCATCTCTTAAGATGACATTTCTGAACGAATGTTTGAACCAAGTGCAGTTGTCATCTGCTCTTAAATAAATAATGTCTGTGGAAATATTATTAAAAAATCCTAATTTTATCGTAGTAAATAAACCTTATGATATGTATATTAATTCAAACGATGAATGTGAAAAGGTAATCGTCTGGTTTTCAAATAATCTGTTCGTATGTAAAGTAAGGTTAGTTTTAGCATTTTCATAAAAATATATGTTTCGTTGATGTAGCGTCTAAGTTTTTGCCCTCCAATTAAATGCTTGTATGAATTATATTTTACCGTTTCATCGTTAACTATAGAGTACATATTAATACAAAAAATTATTCAAAAATGTGGTGCACTTATTTAGTTTCTTTTTTTTTTATTTTAGAATACAGTCGCCTGTTGCATCGGTACACATGACTGCCATAAATCGAATTTGACTCGTCTACTTCACTTCGTCCACAGGCTAGACTACTCGACCAGTGGAGTCCTCTGTATTGCGTTGAACAAAACCGCTGCAGCGAGCGTTGGCAAATTGTTCGAGAAGAGACTCACCAGAAAATACTATCTGGCCATCCTAAGAGGGCATTTAAATGTTGATCTGTGCGACATACGATTTTCCGTTGGTAAGTGGATGCTCGTGGAAAGCAGATTGGAATATTTCCACTGCACTTCGGCGATTGACCTCGGCGTGTAGTAATCGACTAGTAACTGGGAACTGTTACCAGAGAGGACCAGTAGTTTTCTTTGCTACTTTTACATACCACGCTCTTCTACTCGTATGCTTATCAAGGAATGCTTGACCAACACGTTCTCACGCCCCCTATGATCTAAAGGTAGACCTAGAGTGGTTAAAAATAATAGGCATTTGTTAGGCGTCGTCTTATAACTGTGGTGTACAGGTGTCGACCAGACGTCACTGGAAACGAGTCACAAAATGTTGGCGCTGACGACGGCCACGGAGTCGCAGTGCGGCGCGCCCAGGTCGGCGCACACGCGTCTACTGCTGCTGGAGACCGGCTACTATGAGAACGATCCTGTTACCGTGGTACTGCTGAAGCCTACGACAGGTTCGCAGGACAGATGTTTAAAGTTTTGTAGTAGGTCTCTGTTGCGGAGGCTGTCTCAGCGCTTATCGCAGCCGACAAACAGCAGCGTGCAAATATTACCGTGTTTCGGTTTGAGGAGTGTTGTAGCTTGTGTAATTACTGGGGTAACGAGGTTTAACATCTTATGTCTCAAGGCGACGAGCGCAATGTAGTGCTGTGAATACTATCCTCACTAGCACCACCTTGTTATGGACAAGCGTATCATTTACCATCAGCTAAACGTCCCGATCGTCTCGTTGAATAAAAAAACCGTCAGTTCCTTGATTTTATTTGATTTAAATACAAAGTGAGATTATGAAGACTGGAATGCACTGGTCACCTGATGTTTGGGCTGAGAAAATCACTTCATGTCAACTATTCGCGCGTCGTTTACCTGGTGGTAGGTATTGTCGGAATCCAACAAGTGGTGTAACCTCACAGGAACATCGAACCAGCTATAAACGGTGGCAATGGCTAATTTTGAGCACGTTCACGTAGATTTTTTCTCAACTCAGGACGTCGCCATCAGCTAAGAGTGCACTGTTCCACCATCGGCCACACCATCCTAGGTGATTACACCTACAGCGACAGAAAGGATACGACTCCGCACCGGATGTTCTTACATGCTACCAGGTACACTGTTCTCGAAGGTCTCCCGTTTACGTCTTAAGCGTCATTTGGCTACTACCAAGTCACAATGTGATCCGTTTCTTTCCGCTCAGAATTGGAATTTGCAAATGCTTTGTGAATCTGATCTAATCGCTAACCAACGAACGAGGCTCTGGTTCCCATCAACCCTCATATGGCCAGCGTGCTACGACATGGTCCAAAGGTCCCCCATATAAACCTCTACAAGCGAAGGTCGCGTGAAGCTGCTGGTTGCGGGCAGCGCAGGTCCGACCGATGTGGAGATCTTTGGAAAGGCCTATGTCCAGCAGTGGACGAATAAAAACAGTCCACTTAATTTTTCCACCGCCGCGACTCCGGGCCAAAAGCCTCGAATCAAAAGCTGTGGTCATCACAATGTTTAATATTTTTTTTGTAAATCAATTGGCTTACGGTCTCGTTGCCATTCGATAACATTTACAAAAAAGGTGAATTAACGACATTTCATTTATCATCATCATCATCATCAGCCGACAGACGTCCACTACTGGACATAGGCATCCCCCAAAGGTCTCCACATCGATCGGACCTGTGCTGCCCACCTTCAGTACCGGTAAAATGGGGGTCCTGGACAATTTTCTACTATGCTGGCCCAATGCGGGTCGGTGGGAGCCATAATCTCGTTTGTTGCTTAGCGGGCTGCACCACGAGCTGGTGAGGTTGGCTCGGCTCCCGCGGGTTGTTGTGCGGGTTATTACCCCGATGTTTCAGTTAATCAGGTAATTTTCTCTTCCCGCAGGCTAGTGCTGCCGCTTCGCAGCGACCATTTAGATATCCAGACACAAGAACCATTCTTCTCTGACGAGCGATTCGCCTCCAGGTGGGAACCGGAAGTGGTGAAGTATAATTACAAAGTAAAAGAAGATTTTATAAAAGTCTGCGATGCGATGGATGAGTCGTGTGAATCCGGTGTCCGGTATAAATTGTTCCAATAAAGTTATTCACAATTTGTTTTTTTTCTATATCCGCCGGTAGTTGTTCCTTGTTGTTATTAATTAGAAGCCATTGTACAACTTGTCGGCGAAGAACTGCTAAAAACCTTGGCTGGTATTAACGATCGATGTGCTGATCGTGATTTCTTTTGCTATACACTCAACACCAGATAATAACAGACGGCGTCTGCCGGACATGGGCTTATAGAACTTAACTCCGATCGATAAATACATCGTCAGCCCACCATGTGGTGACCATCTACCGGTGGTAGTGTATCTGTTGCCGGAGACCGTCCAGGCAGGTATCACCGCAGCGCCTATTGCAGTCGACACTCAGTAGAGTGCAAACATTTTTCTTATCCTGTTTGAAGGACGCTGTAGCTTGAGAAATAATTCAGACGAGGCCTAACATTTTATATTTGTAGACGAAGATCGCAATGTGGTGCAGTATATCATTATAACTTGCACCACGTAGTTATGGGCAGGCGTATTACTTACCATCAAAGGAACATCCCGCCCCTCTCTTCCCTTCGTAATATAAAAAAATCCGTTTATTACTTAACCCTTGCCTGTTACTGCTTAAGTTGGTAACCTCGTTGACGTCGATCTCTATGGTCCATGGCTATTGACATTCCAACGTAAAAACTCATAAACAACTTAATACACATTATTAAAGTATTTCTTTGCGAAAAACTTAACCACGAGAACATTTTGCGCGGAAGTGCTCACATAAGTATCTAAAACTAGCTGTTACCCGCCGTTTTGCAGGCCGTGATGTAAAATGACTTTTCATAGCCACCGCAAAATGTGTAAAAATAAATAAAATGATGAATGATCTATGAAATTCAAAAACTAAATATCCTATAACTATTTACAAATCACTCCGCGTCGGCTGCTGGTATTCCTATGTCGATACGTTCACTAGTTTTCACGTGATTAACGAACAAAGAAAATAGGTTTTCATTATATATATATATATATATATATATATAAACCTAACTAAAGATGTGATTATTAGTCACGAGTGAAACTAAATACAAGTATGACCGGTCACAAATTTTTTTAAAACGGGGGTTAGGAACATTACTAAACAACAGTAACATTGTATATTTTAAATTTCATAAAAAATATACACTGTCCCAGTAAATATCAGATAATACTATTAAAAATATACACTGTCCCAGTAAATATCAGATGATACTATTAAAAATATACACTGTCCCAGTAAATATCAGATAATACTATTAAAAATATACACTGTCCCAGTAAATATCAGATGATACTATTAAAAATATACACTGTCCCAGTAAATATCAGATGATACTATTAAAAATATACACTGTCCCAGTAAATATCAGATGATACTATTAAAAATATACACTGTCCCAGTAAATATCAGATAATACTATTAAAAATATACACTGTCCCAGTAAATATCAGATGATACTATTAAAAATATACACTGTCCCAGTAAATATCAGATGATACTATTAAAAATATACACTGTCCCAGTAAATATCAGATGATACTATTAAAAATATACACTGTCCCAGTAAATATCAGATAATACTATTAAAAATATACACTGTCCCAGTAAATATCAGATAATACTATTAAAAATATACACTGTCCCAGTAAATATCAGATGATACTATTAAAAATATACACTGTCCCAGTAAATATCAGATAATACTATTAAAAATATACACTGTCCCAGTAAATATCAGATGATACTATTAAAAATATACACTGTCCCAGTAAATATCAGATAATACTATTAAAAATATACACTGTCCCAGTAAATATCAGATGATACTATTAAAAATATACACTGTCCCAGTAAATATCAGATGATACTATTAAAAATATACACTGTCCCAGTAAATATCAGATGATACTATTAAAAATATACACTGTCCCAGTAAATATCAGATAATACTATTAAAAATATACACTGTCCCAGTAAATATCAGATAATACTATTAAAAATATACACTGTCCCAGTAAATATCAGATGATACTATTAAAAATATACACTGTCCCAGTAAATATCAGATAATACTATTAAAAATATACACTGTCCCAGTAAATATCAGATAATACTATTAAAAATATACACTGTCCCAGTAAATATCAGATGATACTATTAAAAATATACACTGTCCCAGTAAATATCAGATGATACTATTAAAAATATACACTGTCCCAGTAAATATCAGATGATACTATTAAAAAGAAGTGTACTCTATTTATGACGTATTTTTACGTCCTTGTATTTAATCCGAGTTAAATCGGTATTTACATTTACACCCTGACTGCCTCCGGCCGCCGCCTGGGACGATGGATCTGACCGTCACACGAGCTGCTACACTTTGATAGAACAGTATACTAAAGAAGGACCAGAAGAACAAGAAGAACAAGAAGAACAAGAAGAACAAGAAGAACAGTATATAAGAGTCACTGAACTGTTCATAGATTATGTTCCAACAAGTTTGATGAGTTACAGCAGGAGCAGTTCATGCAGTTGTGCAACGAAAGTTCTTGTTTGTTAATGTATATGTATGTGTGTGTTACATTTCTTGTCTACAATAAACGATTCATCTATTTTATATACCAAGGCAACTGGAATGATGCAGCGCGGAGTTTGGGTCACACGGCACAACACATTACCACATTGATTTCATTTAGAGACAGCGTCCTTCTTGTTTTTTTAAATAAGTAACGTTCGCACAGTATAGGTACCACCACCTTCCTGAACGGTCTCCGGCAATGGAAACTTGGTATCAGTAAAAATTCTTGAAATGCAAACAATGGTACTGCTAATCTATTCAAGAGTACGGCGACAGACGTCCACCTAAAAATCAAGTGAGCACAAACTATAACATTTGTACAAACAGACAGAACTGTCTGAGGGTACACCGTCGCGGCCACCGGCGCGCATCTAACAAAGCAACGGCCGTCGGTAATACATATAGTACCGCGCACACACGCGCACACACGCGCACACACGCGCACACACGCGCACACACGCGCACACACGTGCATAATAACATCCAGTTAACGTCGCATCAGCTCAGTTTGCTGCGGGCCACCTTCAAGATGAACTTCAATGTCTACTTTCTTTAAAGCTAAAGTAAAGCTTTTAGAAGACCAAAAAATAAAGATCTATTAATCAGCAGCTGAAGCGCTTCGAAACGAAGCGTTGCGTTATACACGCGCGGAGATAGTGGCAGAAGGAAGCGCTGCTTACCAACTTACAGCAAGAATCCGGGGGGAACTGCACTTGGAAACTGACACCATGTCTAAAAGGTACCAGGTACTTGGCGAGTAACGCCGCTTGTGTACCATTAGTGGACTCGGTGAGCTGATACTTTCAGAAGAAACTCGAAAGGAAGTGGTCTTGGTGCAGCTTCGACAAAATTAGATGAATTTCATCAGGTCCAAAAAAGGATATATATTTAGAGGTCACTGTGATCAATAGATTCACTGCTAGCGATGGTCACCAACCTGTCTGTACTGTTTTGACATTTATTTGGACTCGTTGGCTTCATCGCTGTGTTTACCTCATCAACATCATATCATTTGGCAAGAAGTTGGACCGGATCTTTGCCGATTCCGGCTCACTTCGTAGCCACAGATTTCCTCGCTTCTCTTGTCAAAACTCGGGAACCATTTGGCACCATTAACCACACACATCCAGTGAGGGTTGTACAAAAGGCTCATTAATTTAATCAATTACCGTACCTCGCATTTGTGAACTCTAGAGGTTTGGGCTGCGTTTGACTCTTTACAAGTATCCGAAATTGAGGAGTAGACCTGGATCGCTGGTGCCAGCCGACTGTTCTACCTCTCAGAAGACCGGGCGAAACATGATGAACCCTCAACCTCCACTAGTCGAAGAGGCGCCTTAAGAAGAAGAAGGTATTTGAGATATCTTGGCAGCGCAAAGACATTGTGCAAACTATACACCGGTCAACCTGTTCAGATGCACAGAGGTACTAAACGGGGAAATTGTGTACCAATGCACTCTTAAACCTGGACAAGAGGGTTCTGATGAAGTGGTCCTGGCTTCAGGACAACGCACCAACGAATGCACTCAAAACTGATTACGTACTCGTATATATCTTTAACACGATAGTTGCGAGGACATGTACAGAGGTCCTACAGCCAGTGCGCTGGAGATCTACAAGAATCCGTATCGGTTCATAAATGTTTTAGGGACCTAGACGATCTCCTATATTTTTAACGTCAGAACTCAACTGAAAGCCGGTATGTATACTTACCTCCGGTAGACAGACCAACAAAGGAATTAGGATTTCCCGCACAGCAGCCGAAGGACTCGTAATAGATACGTTTTTTTATTATTCAACGAAGCAACGAGACGAGCGCTCACCTGATGTTAAGTGATACTCCCGCCCATAACAACGCAGTGCTACTTAGGATATTATACTCGATAGCCTGGTAATTACACCAGCTACAAGGCCTTTCAAACCGGAACACGGTAACGTTCGTCGTACCTACTTAGACGGTCTCCGGCAACAGAGACCTACCACGAGTAAAATCCTTTAGATCTCCTTATGAATCCATTAGATCTCGTAAAGCACTGAACGCGTTAGTAGGAACCATCTTCTCATGCACTGGTAATGGTCGTAATTTAAATTGTGCTCGTGTACACAACTTGAAGAAGATGTGATTTCTTTTCACCATGTTCATCCTTAACACAGTGTAAAAAAGAGGGGTGGATTATCCAAAGCACATTACACACTTATGCAATCTGGGTGGCTGGACGACCACTCGGGTGTGTGGTACTCGGCGGCACAGTTTGCACTCGTGCTCCGCACATGGAAAATTATTATATTATATTATACTACTGTGTGCCAGTAACAACCCCACCGACTTACTCACAAAATATTAAATCGACGTTTTATTAATTAATGACGAGACAGGGAGGAAGGAGCGAGTTGAAAGAAGTAAGAAAGGAGACCTTGTCATGAGACGAGACAAATTCTAAGAAGAGAAGAGTACGCGAAGACGCTAGTTGACTGCAACCGGTTTCTTTTTCGTTACAGGTGCTATTGGTGCTTGGCATAGCACAAGCTGGTGGTGAGCGTTTTAAAAAGATTTTCAACGTTTCTTCTTTTTTTTATTTAACAAAGCGGCGAGAGGAGCGGGACGTTCACCTGATGGTAAGTGATACGCCCGCCCGTAACGTTACAGTAGAATGATACACACCGCATCGCGTTGTGCTCGTCGCTACAGATATATGATGTTGAATCTCGGTACACCAGTAATTTAGTAGTTGCAAATCTCTTCAAACCAGATCACAGTAATATTCGCACAGTACTGTCTGTCGGCTGCAATAGGCCTTGCGGTGGTATCTACCTAGACGGTCTGCAGCAACAGGAACCTCCTTCTCCTCATATCGTATTCCTCATGTCTGAGAGTCGTGATTACCTCTACCCATCACTCTTGTAGTCGTGATATTTGGCCATTTCGTCCAATAGGAACCTATCACCAGTGAAATGTCTTTTCGTTTGAATGCTGTCTTGCAGGTTAGCACATTACTTAAACTGGCTATAGTGCGTATCAAGCCAGAGCGCGGAGACGATTACACAGTAGGAGCCTTCAGAAAGAGTCGGACAGCTGGTGGTCACACTGTAACAGCTACTGTTAATCATGCTTAATAAAAGATTATATAGTAACGTGCCATTTGCCCTCACAGGCAATAAGGGAGGAAGCTCGTACAATATAAACGGCCGCGCGCCCCCCAGCACGACTCCTCCCCCACCCAAAGGCGCGCCCAGCAAGCACCCCTAGATTGGGGCGGCGGTGCCGGCAACAGATGACGATGACCGTCGGGCCGGCAGAACAATATTAAAATACACGGACCTATACATTTTTAAAATAAATAATTTTGTTAATTAAATATTTTTATTTTTTTACGACATATCGATAATTTGAAATCGTGACAGTGTAGTATAATGTAGTGTAGTGTAGTAAACTTTAAGGTTTATGTTTAATCATGTTCTAATCGGAAATATTTGTTGACAACATAGATTGTTGGTGATCGTAACACGGATTTATGCTGTATAAGTTCAGGCGCCCAACTTCTCGATTCTCTTCTCAATTCCTCAAGTACTACAATAAATAAAAACCATTAAATACTTGTTAGTTTATTGTATAAATACTAGGTGCGCATACTTGAAACAAATACCTAGTTTTAAAACCAAGTAAATACGTGCTGCTGCTGGTCGATGCGAGTTGTCAACAAAATATTGAGCTCGGGTTTAGTAAACACCGCACGATGTAAATATTAACCTAAATGCGCGAACTGTGCAGTTAATCTATTGGCAAGTTTGTAGTGAACTTGGCGGTGCTGCTGCGACAGAGAAATTTGTCAAAGACCTTCATTTCCGTGTGTTTGAAGAATAAACTTTTCCCCGTCGACTGTCTCGTTCGAATGCCATGGACAGCGCGGCGGAATTTGCCAAGGTCTACGAGGACGCGTGTCTGCGTAAAATTGCTCACTGCAGCCTGTGCTTTCGGAGTGGGAAAGATGCTAGATTAACAGAACCTTTGATGTTCAAAGAGGCGATGAGAGCGCTGAGGTACAACGTACCGGTAGGTTTTTGTTATGGTTCCAGCGTCGTGCTGTATTAGTGGTACTGTAGAAGCTTCTATGTGTGCTGGTTACATATAACAATTTGAATATTGTGCCTCTGTGTACCATTCTATCGGTTACAGGAAGTCTTTCTGTGGGTTGTCTTACAGCTTATAATAAAAGGTGATGTTCTATATAATATTTAAGTTTCGTTATATCAGCCTGTAATTGTCCACTGCTGAACATAGGTATCCTCAATGAATTTGCAGTTCTTGTCACTTGCTATGCTGGTCTTTGTGCAGAACATGTCAATAAACAGGTAAAGTTACTGCTATTTATGTGAATTGTTGTCTTAAGTAATCTTTTATGATACAATGGTGTGTCCACAGTTATTTCTATGTCACCGGAGGTATATTAGATTTTTGTTTATTTCAGTATTAAAGAAATTATTCTGACCATTGTGTATTTAATTTTTTTTTCATTATAGCATATGTTAATTTTAGAAGGAAAAACGTGGACAGCAACAGTTCGTGATAGACAAAGTGTGTTGCATGTGCGAGGCACGTGCAGCTGCAGTTGTCCGGTTCCTAGACAATGTGCACCTCTCAATCAAATTGAAGATCACACTTCACTTGGCGAAATATGAACCGAAGGCAAAAAGGGTAAATTATATTTAGGTATGCTTACTACCATAGTCATAGCAGAGTGTTGGAATGGTGGTGTGAAGTTGGATAATAACACATACAATAGTTACTAGAAGAATTTTGTTCTTTGGTTGTCCTAAAATGGGTGAATGTGTGCCTGCATATTCACCTGATGTTAAAGCACAAAGCAGGTGGTGGTGAAGCCTGCTTTCATGGAATATTCTAGTTCTCATGTATTGACAGCAACAATATCAATAATTTATTTTATGTTGCAGATGAAGCGGTTCCAGCAGAAGTTATGTAGGGACAACTTTGTGAAGTTGAGGAGGCAGACCCAGCTGACTCAAACTGATGTACTTTTTGTGGAGGCATGCGATGTAAGAAAATGTGGTATATACATATGCCGACGTATGGAGTGGGAAATTTTACACTGACTTCTCATAGGAGAACCCTGCTAGCAATGTAGTGAGAGCAACCACTGAAGGGGTTTAATGGGTAGAACTTCGACATTACTCCAGTTTCTGGATGCACCAATATTGTATGGGACCCATGAAAATAACTTACATTATTGATAAAGTGTTGTTTGCTCTCCCACCAGGCAGGTGTCCCGGGCGGAGTTGATACATCAGAAGTAATAAACAAAACGAAAACAAATTTGTGAGTAGTCTCTGGATATTCTCATTCGGTAATGTACTTAGTTCATGCAAACCTCCCCACCCCACCCCCTCCATTAAATAGTAATTCGTTAATACACTTGGCTGCCAGTTAAGAGACGTCACAATGGTACTTTCTCAAAACTACACCTCCATTTACCTGCACGTGGCTGGTGTGCTACAGAAACATCCTTCATTATTTCTCTATAGAAGGGACTCTGAGTCCCAGCTGTAGGAATATTCTAAGGGCTGAGTGTGTGTCCTAAATATACTTACTTAGATCCCACTTATGTCTGCAAATGCCCATAAACAAACAAATGATCACCTCTTATTATGCCAAGTTATAATTCTGATCAATATCCTCATCTGTTGGAGAATTATCAGACCCTTCTCCTTTATTATCATATATTCATTTTGATTCAATTAAACGAGAGATGTTCATCTGATGGTATAAATGATACGCTAGTCCTATAACGATGTGAAGCTAGTTAAGATGATATACACTGCACCACATTGCGCTCGTGACCTGAGACAGATGATTTTAAGTCTCATTACCAGTAATTACACTCGCTACAGCCTCCTTCAAAGCTGTGGTGGTATCAACCCGGACAGTCTCCAGCAAC
The DNA here is from genome assembly GCA_029030555.1 of Ornithoptera alexandrae. Lineage (NCBI taxonomy): Eukaryota > Metazoa > Arthropoda > Insecta > Lepidoptera > Papilionidae > Ornithoptera > Ornithoptera alexandrae. The sequence continues at coordinate 132,540 of JARDVY010000165.1, read as the reverse complement.
AAAAGGTGTGGTTTAAACTTTTCTTATTGAAATTGTTTGCAGAAGCAATGCAGAAATAGGATGCGTGACCTCAGCTGATGATGACTTAGTGGAGAATTTAGTTGAAGATTATCCGCTGGGAGAACAGAACACACCAGCTAAGGTGGTTGACAAACCTTCACAAATGCCAATACCAATGTCTGTGCTGTCACGGAACGATAAGGATGTTGGTGTCAAGGTGGGACAAGATGGCTTCCTGTACATAGCTACATCCGTCTGCGAGGAAACAGAGACACCCCTCAAAAGAAGACATAAACAGTACACGAGGAACACCGCCAAGAAATCCAAAGTAGATGAGACAAGTCTCAGTATATTTATAGAGAACCCTCCGAGCAGAGCTCAGGATAGTGATGTGATATTGATTTGTGATGATGATGTTGAAATTGAACAAGCAAATGAGGAAGTGGTTAAATTGCCAGTACGGAACGACTCCAGTGTGGATTGGGAGGATAAGATACCAATCGAGGTCATATCCTTTGGGGTAAGAGTTTCATTGTTTCAAAGCAGGTTTTTACTGCTGACAGGCTTCCATAGCCCATAACTGTCTAGGTATGTACTGCAACAGCTCCTACTTCAGCAAATAAACCTCATATCTTGGATCTCCATGTCGCTACGCAAGCCACTGTGCTGTGAAGTGATTAAAATGGATTGCAAGTAGAGTGGAACAGCTGTCGAAATTGAAGGAGCACTGGTTCAATCCTCATTGATCATCAGTCTGCGATGAAGAGAAATTGTTAGGATATCTGCAATCAAGAACCTGCGACATCTGCCAACCATTGCTTGGTCATGGCAGTGGATCAATAGCTTGACTGTTCTTGTCGCAGCACAAAATACTAGCTGTGGGCAGCTACATTTAGGTCTACTCCGAGACATTCACTTGATGGTAAGTGAACAACATGGTGATAGTTATAACACAGCACCACATTGTGTTTGTTGCTTAACACAAGACGTAAAACTCGTCACCCCATTTACTAGCTGCAGTGCCCTTCAACCGGAACACTGTAATGTTTGCGTAATACTGTTAGCTGCAATGGGAGCTGCAGTGGTACCTACTTCGACAGTTTCCTTCCACTGATACCTTTTTTTTTTCTGGGTGAAAATTCCCTGCTTCTAGGGCGAAGTCAGTTATGTGAGATTCTTACTCACTGAAACCTCATCAGTGCTCTGCATCAGTGCATTCGGAGAGGTTCCGAGTTCTCTTACAAAATGCCCGGTGCCCCTCTACACTTTGTGTCACACGTCTCTGAGGAAGGGCGAAGCTCTCCTAGGCACCATCTTTGAGCCATATGCTGTCCCACACAGGTTGGCTTGTTGAGCAACAAGGGCCGTCACCCTCAAGGCTCGCGAAACTCCTAAACCCTTTAAGTCTGCTTCTACGACAGGCAGGGCTTACCTTAGTGCTGTTCATACTAGCCCGAGACTACAGGGCTGGGAGACCTGCCAGCAGTTAAGATAGCTTGACATCGAAACTCCATTTATGTGCATAATATTAAGAAATGGTTTTGTTTATGGTGAAGGAGAGCGAACAGTCGGCCGCGACGCCGGTCAATAACCTCGCCTGCCTCGTGCTCACCGCACCAGTCGAGTACAGGATCGCTCTCGGCGCTCCGAGGTAACCAAGAACAACTCCTGACTGGTGGTGCAACGCTGTGACCGCAGCCCACGGACCATATCGTAATGAATAAAATAATTTGCATATTACTCTTTTGTTACCGTGTCAAGAAAAAAAGCTTTCACTTTTATTTCGCCATCAATTATTTATTATTTCCCAAACGTCTATAAAGTGTCTAATGTAAATTAATTATTTTTATTAAACACTTGGCACCATGACGTCGAGGCCTTTGCTTGTTTTAGAAACAATTATGAATGTTTACAATGGCGTCCAATGAACTAGTCGAATGTTTTAGTTTATATTCAATATAACACAAGTCGAAATAAATATGTTTTTTAATTTTCCCACTGCTGGGAGTCGGGTGCTTGCTGGGAGACACGTGGGGAAGTTCCAGGATAAACAAATTAATATTATTCGTTATTTTTTAATAAACAATGTGTTGTTGTATTATTGTTTATATTTAACGTTCAGTTTGTCGTTGGGTTAACTTCAAGCGGGAGACTCGGCGAGTTAATTATTTTGTATAAATACTTTATCCTTCTGAATAAAAAGGTTGTTGTTTTTAATAAAAAAAGAATAATTGAAATGTATTTGTTTTTTCATTTTTCCTTCACGATTCTTCTAACCTTTCACAACTTCTTAAACTTTTCAAAAATATTGTAGAATGATCGTCCACTGTTGGATATAGGCCTAAAGATTCCCACACCGATCGGGAATGGAATCAAAAAGGGGGGGGGGGGCGGGGGGATTGTTTGGGCTATTTTCCCGTCATGCTGACCCGATATTAGTTGATGGCAGGGCCTTGTTAATTGATTAGCAGGCTACACCACGAGTAGGTAAGTATTTTTTTGTTTTAGGTGGGGGAAATACGTTTGCATACCTGCCCGGTCGCGGGGAAAACACAAGTTGTGTTGGACCTGCACTGACTAAAACCCCAACGATGTTCCTCGTCGCTTAATGGCAGGGTACGGAAACGCTCTCCGCACGCATCCGCGACCCCGCTAGCGCTGGCTGCATAACTCACCCTCACCTCGAGAGGTAAGAAAGAACCCTCCCTTTCCACCTCTGTAGGGGCACACCGGAACACACAGCGCGCCCCCTCCTCGGCCTCCAGCAGGCGCGCGGGCGACCGGTTCCCTCGAACCTGTCGCCCAGAAACCATGGGAGCCACTGGAGAAAACCTCTCCCGGCTCCCCGCGGCGGAGAGATGTTAGACCCGCCGCTACCTGTCAATGGCCGCGGAGGATAGGAAGAACGGCGCATCTCAATACCGACACTCCTCTTCCCCCGCGGCCCCACCGCCGCCGCATCGCCGGTGCGACCCCGGTTGGCCGCACAGGGTACTCCCTCCGCGACCCCAACTCGGCTTCGAGGGGCGGTAAGAAACCGCCCCTGCAACCTGGCTGCTAGGGCAGCATAAAGCCGCCCCTGCAGCCCCTGGCCGCTCGGGTGAGCTCTCGGTGGGCCTCCGGAGCTCGAACCTGGAGCGGCCGGCCGTTCGTCGCGGGCCGGCCGGGCGAGTTCCACTTAGCTTCACCGTCTTCCGTCCCACGGTTACTAAGCCCCTCCGCCACGACAAGGCGAGAACCCGTTGGAGGGGAAGTAGATAAGGTTGGCTTGGGTCCTGTAAGTTGTTGTGCGAGTGCCCTTACATCCCTTTATTGTAGAATAATTCAAAATGATTAATAACTTTTTTAATTACACAATTTTTAGTAAAAGGTAATGAAAAAAAATTTGTAATGATGAGATTGAAATGCCGTTTGGAGTGAGTTGAAATTCTAAAGCAAGTCTGACAATATTTATTGATTCAATAATATAAAAAAAAAAACACTTTTAAAAATATCTTGTTACAAAAATTTTAACGTAAAACAAAAACAAAAAAAAGTATTTACTGTTAGTTATTTATACCGAATTGTTAAATATACTTTACAAAGAACCAGGGAGGGGAGGGTCAACGATATGTATACATCGTAGTAGTATACAATTTTTTTTTAAAGTGAACACGCCAATAACTATTACTAACAGGTCGAATTTTTTTTTTTTTTTTAAATTTGGAATATAATTTAAGTGTTCCTGTACATCAACTCAGAGAACCAAGCCCATTTCACCAGCTCGGCTCCCACTAATACGCATTGGCCAGCACAGAAAATGACCCAAAATCTTTTATATGAACTCCTACGAACGATGGGTTCTAGTACCGCGCGGTACTGGAGGCTACGTTGACTGTAGGGTCCCGGAAAGCCGCGGGATGCTGGCAGCGCCAAACCGATCGATGTGGAGATCTTTGCGCGAGGTCTACGTCCAGCAGTGGTCTATCGGCTGATGATGTTTTAATATAATTAAAACAATCGAATGCCTATCATTCACAGATTAACAACTAGATACATCCGAGTACCGTACCGAGTCTGTGGTCGCGTGGGTGCTGTCAGTGTGAGTGCGCGTGCTGTCATAATATTGGTGTCGTGATGTTTGGAAAAATGTTTTGAAAATATGTAGCACATTGTATGTGTCGTAAACAAGTATTATTAGGAGCATGTCCTTTCCGAAGATCGAAGGGTATGTGGTGACCGAGAAGCTGGGCTCGGGCAGTTATTCAACCGTGTACAAAGCGCTGACGAAGGCAAGTATTTTGCAAAAGCTGTGCAAATATATGATTTCTATTTGCACTGGCGTTATCTTTGCGCGCGGACAAGTTTTATTGCGGTGTTAACGCAGCGATGCTCTTTCTCCCTCCACCTCCACGCAGGTCGGTGCGAGGTCCGTGGTGGCGATAAAATGCGTGGACAAATCCCGCGTGAAGCACTCCGGCGCGGCTGTGGACAACTTGATCACAGAGATACGCCTGCTGAAGACCCTCACGCATCCGCACATCGTCCACATGAAGCAGTTCACTTGGGATGAAAAGTAAATTGAGATAATTTATTGATTGTTACTTCTCATTCCCACTGTAGTCATGCCGTCCAGATTTATCACTTAATAGGAAAGATGTTGGTGTGTGATCATCAGCTATCTTAATACTATACTGTATCACACCTTATTTGGTAATTACCTGTATTTAGTAATTCTAGTGGTAGGTGTCTCTGTATACATATTTAATTTACAGTTTCTTTTAGAAATATCTACATTATAATGGAGTACTGCTGTGGAGGTGATCTCTCCAAATATATTCATCGGTATGGCAGAGTTCCCGAGAAACAGGTTAGGCTATGGTGTAAATTGTTATAATATTAAATCTTTCAACAATATATGTTATTAAATTAATGGATTGCTCTTTGGTTATCAGGTGTTGTACTTCCTCCAACAACTCGCTGCAGCATTAAAGTTCCTGAGAGAAAAAGGTAATAAATGGTTTCATTGAATGGAATTTTATGGTCGCCGAGCTTCTAGATTGATGCTTTTGATGAACTTAAAATAAAAATGTGTATAGAGAAGCTTAGAAACTTCATTAATTCTACAGCTTCATTTAGAGGAGGTGGAATGTACTGTTAACATGTCTTTCATCTAGAAAGTTAATGGTAGTAGGTCTCTGTTGCTGCCCTTCCAGGGGGGTACCACCACAGCAACTACTGCAGCCGACAAACAGTATTTTGCAAACATTATTGAGTTCCACTTTGAAAGGCGCTGTAGAGAGTGTAATTACTGCAGCAACGAGCCCCAACATCTATGTGTTAAGGTAACAAATGCAATGTCGTGTAGTGTATGGAATCCTAACCAGAACCACGTTGTGATGGGCAGGTGTATCACCTACTACCAGGTGAACAACTCACTCTTCTTGTCTCTTAATTTAATAAAAAAAGACATTCCATTTAATGACTTTGATAGATTAATTTCTAGATAAAAGCAAACATAATTCGTTCACCAGGTGTGGTCCACATGGACCTGAAGCCCCACAACCTGCTCCTGCACAAAGGTTCTGATGGGAAGTACATCCTCAAAGTAGCCGACTTTGGGTGAGAGCACTTCCATAACAGTATTTGAAGCAGGTGTCTAGCATTTCTTGATATTTCTTGAAAGTATATGATTATCAGTTCCATGGCTTTCTTTTTCCTGGTCAGAACTTGCATTGTGTCGTCTGTGTTCCAGCAGATAGTGCACACACACTCAATGGTAAGTGATGTGGAGGTCTTCCGTTTCAGATTTGCTCAACACATGACCGAGGAGGACCTGAGGTGCCTGCGCGGTTCACCGCTGTACATGGCGCCGGAGATGTTCCGGGGCCGGTACGACGCGAGGGTCGACCTATGGAGCGTGGGTGAGAGCTGGTGCATACAGTGGCGGTAGACCCTGACACCATACAAACTATATATCTGGTTTCTGAACTGAACTACAATTCTTCGCCGTAAGGCTTATATTTAGCTGCTGCGTTTCAGAAAGAGATCCTCTAACCCCGCCACCTTTACCACCAGCAGCCGAGCGTCCACTCCCGACAACATTGTGCCCTAATAATATGGTTGGTGATGCTGCAGGTGTGATAATGTACGAGTGCCTGTTCGGCCGCGCGCCCTACTCCTCCGCCACGTTCAAGGAGCTGGTGGACAAGATCCACAGGCAGGCGCCCATACAGGTGAGGTGCTGAGGAATGATCAGAATGCTGGCCTAATGGCAAGCGGTAGGCTTTAAGGAATTTGTTTGTTACTTCCTGAAGCTGTATGTGGGACATACACCAGAGCTCAGTCTATGGAACCGCAGACGGAAATTTTCGAATAATGAGGGAGCCTTTTGAGAGAAAGTCCACCCGCTAAAACACACGGTGCTATCAACCTTGACGTTCTGTGAAGGTATCTAGAAAACTTGGAGCATGCTAAGCATGTTCCAGGACAAGGCACAGCCCTACCACCCAGCGCCATGGCTGCCAAGCTTGGCTAACTCACAAGCGCGATGGCCTGCTCCAGTTGCCCCCGAAGGCGTCGATCTCCACGGGCTGCCTGGACCTGCTCAGCCGGCTGCTGCAGCACGACCCCGACATGAGGATCAGCTACGAGGAGTTCTTTGCACACGAATACCTAGACCTGGAGCACATGCCGTCCAAAGAGAATTATGAGAAGGTGAGTCTGCCCTCACAGGTATATATATGTTATTTGTTGTTTTTAAGGATGAGACGAGTTGCACGTTCACCTGATGTCAAGTGATACGCCAGTTCATAACGTGGCGTTAGTTAGGATGGTATACACTGCATCATATTGTGCTCGTCGCTTCAGATATAAGGTGTTTTGTCCTTATACCGCAGCCGTTACAATAGCCGCAAAGTCCTTCGAACCGGACAACTATATTAACTGCACGGCGCTTGGCGCTGCGGCGGCGCCGCTGGTAGGCTGCTGGTGTGGTTGATACGAACGCTGTGCGTGCGTTGCGTGTCAGGTCTGGTGTCAGATCGCAAACATCCATGGCGCGTGTCCTCACAGGCGGTCGGGCTGGTTAAGCAGGCCATCGAGCTGGACTCGGCGGGGCGGCTGAGCGAGGCGCTGGCCGCGTACGGCGAGGGGCTGCGCTACCTGGTGCCGGCGGTGGGCGCGGAGACCGACGCGCTGCGCCGCAGCGCCCTCGCCGTCAAGCTTACCAGGTCGGCGCTCGTTACTTAGCTGCCCGCTGAACTGTACAGCGGGCATTCGTCACCACCGAGCGGTAGTATGCAAACATTAACGTTATCCGGCTCGAAGGACGCACGGGAAGCTGAGACCTGATTAGACTGGGTTTTATTTTTACCTGTTGTTAAGCGGTGAAGCAGTCGGCGATGACATGTCAGCAGCTATAGGCTGACATGTCAATCACCACCAGTCGAAGGTTTCGTTGGGTTCTCCGCTTTATTTTATTTGGTCAAACGTTTAGGTATATGGAGCGGGCGGAGGAGATCAAGAGGCACCTGAAGGGTGACAATGGCGGCGGAGGAGCAGGAGGAGGTGGAGGAGCGGGCAGCAAGTCTGAAGAGCGCGCGCGCCGCCCGCACGGTATGCGTACTCGTTACTGTAAGTGTGTGTGTTCCTGTCTGCCGCCGCGTGAGCAGAGGAAGTGGTCGTGTGTTGTCACTGTTCTCTGGAGACGTTCCCCTGGCACCGAATAATTATTTGAATGTCCTCGTTATAGAGCAGAGCCAGTCCTGCAAGCCCGAGGCCGCCGTGGAGGAGGAGGTGGGAGCGGTATGCGGAGCACGGGAGGAGCCGGGCGAAAAGCCGGCGGAGGCGGGCGCGGCCGGCTGCGCGGAACAGGTACCACCTACCAGCAGCAGCGCGTTCAGCTGAAGGGCACAGACGGACTGTCTACGTATACCTGAAGTACTCTGCTCTCCAAAATAGTCCGTCGCCGGCACAACCATTACCTGACTCTTCTTTATTCTACAATGGGCCGAGCGGGACGTTCACCTGATGGTAAGTGATACTCCTGCACGTAACTCGGCGCTAGTCATGTTGATATGGTAGCATCGCATTGTGTTCATCGCCTTGACACATAAGATGTCGAGTCTCATTACCCCAATAATGACACTACCTCCGGGGCCCTTCAAACCGGAACGTAGTAACGTTTGCACAGTATTGTTAATTCGGCTGCGCTGGAGTCGCCGGCAACAGGGACCTACCAGCAGCAATACTACCTGCTTCTGCAGCCTGTCTCCGCAACAAACGGCGTTGTCCTATAATAGACCATAGACGTCTTGTCTCTGGGTAGTTCACGGACACACGCACACGCACACAGACACAGACAGACACTACACACAAATTAGTCAGTGTATGCTCGCTTGTGCGGGTAGTTAAGTAATATGTGCGTTTGTCAGGGCGGCGGCGGGCGCGCCGGCGCACTGGCGAGGCTGTTGCGGCGGGGAACCCCCGGCGCGTCGCGCACACCGCCGGCACTCCGCCGCGGGGAGTCCCCGCGCGCGGACAAGGTGGGCACACTTGAAATTGAGAAGCATGGCAAATGCAACGAATCAGTCGTAACCATCAAACCTTTCCTAATCGACAAACAGTACTCTGAAGACATTACTGTTATCCGGTTTTAAGGGCGCTGTAGGTAATGACGTAATTGGGGTTACGAGACTTTACATCTTGTTTATCTTAACTAGCGCCACATTGTTATGGGCGGGCGTATCACTTAATATCAGGTGAACGTCGCGTCGTCTCTTTGTTTCGTTGAATAAAAAATGAGGGTGAAGTATATATCATCCCAAGTGGCGCCAAGTTAGCAGATGTATCACTTGTTACTACGTGAATATCGTGATGGTTTTTAAAAAATTAACGTATTCAATGCAGCAAGAGATGCACGAGATGCATCCGCCTTGCGCGCGCGTCATACAGCCGTGACGATGTGGTACTTCTGCAGGCGGAGGAGCAGACGGACAGAGCCCAGCGGCCGGGTGACGACGCGAGCGACATGTGCAAGATCGCGTGAGCTGCCGCGCGCCGCCCCGCCTGATGATGCACCGGCTCCGGCGCGGCGCGACGCCCGTTTTATATATTTACAGCGATTTGTTCTGGTGTGGGTGCGTCACGTAGTGGTGGGTAGGTCGCGCGTCGGGGCAATGCTGGATGGGGGAGATTGGGGGAGTAATACGGTCCGTATGGGATGGAGAGAGAGAGAGTAGAAGCATAATAAAAAAGATTATTTTTTAAAGCGGTATTATTAAAAATGTTTTTTTATACGAAGCGACAAGCCGCACCTTCACCTGATGCTAAGTGATGCGCCTGCGCACAACAACGCGGCGCTAGTTAGGATGTTGCACAGCACTACGTTGTACTCATCGCTTTGAGAAAATATGTTGAGTCTCCTCGGCCGCGACACAGCTGTAGTGTGCACGCCTCGTGTCATTGTGTACTCGCCACATTCGGTGTCTACGTGTACACAGCAGCTCCTCTCAAACATCACGTCCGGCATCTTTAATTACTACCAATTCTCTCAGAGGACAGTACTGTACGAGTATTACTGTGATCCGGTTGGAAGGGCGCTGTCGCCAGTAAATTAACTGACCGAACGATACTTATCATATGTCAATAGCTACGAGCACAATGAGCTGTACTAAACTCATGTCCACCTTATTGTGTTAGTTACATAGTTTCTTTATTCACCGAAGCGTCCGGACGAGCGGACGCTCGACTGACTGTAAGCGATCCGCTCAACTACAACGTGACGCTAGTTGGAATGGTATGCGCGGGAGCACGATGCACTCGCAGACAAGTCGATCAGTTACCACTTACCAGCGCATCGCCTCATCCTCGCCGAAGGTTGGCTCGTGGAGAATGAGGCCGGCCTCCTGTGTACCTCGCCGTAAGGTTTTACAATAAATAGAAATAAAGAAGATGTTGTTTCAATACCTAGTAATTACACTATCTACATGGTCCTTCGCGCCGGATCAGTGTAATGTCGGCACAGTACTGTTTACCGGCTGCAATAGCCGCTGCTGTTACCTACCTGGACGGTCTCCGCCAGCAGAGTCCTGGCAGCTGCAAGCCGGTGCTGCTCCAGACGTGATGAACATCAAAATGTCCGACAACCCCTTTCATATAACATTAATAATTTAGTTGAATTTGAGCGCGGCTAATGAGGGTTGCCGACCTCTGGCTTAGATCCTTGAACCCACCTGAGGGATGGACGACGCCGCGGCCCGCTGACGCTGCAGCGAACGCGCTGGACAGTAGCGGTGCCGTTTCCACCGTCACCGTGACAGTGTGACAGCTGACAGCGTGACAGGTGACAGTGCGACAGCTCCTGCCAGAGTGAGCGGTGAAATTGTAAATTTTAAGTTTTCCGGAAATACAATACGAGCGAAATAATGGAGCGAAGCTGCACCATGTTGTGAGCAGCCGTCACCGTCACCGTCCGAGTGAGTGTCGCCGCTGATGCTGCAGAGCGGCCGGCTGGCGGACGAGACGTGCCGCATTGCTGTGCGTCGCCCACTTACTGTACCCACTGCTGGGACGGGCCGTTCTCAAAAGCAGATAATTAATCCTAACCCCTACTCTGGTCAAATCGAGGGACGCTGTTCTTGGATTATTATTTTCATTCAGCCACCTGATGGTAAGCGATACGCCCGCCCACAACAACGCGCTGCTAGCTACGGTGATATACACTGCACATTGTGTTCGTCGCTTTCAGACAAAAGATGGAAAGTCTGACTACCTCGGTAATTGCATTAGCTGCAGCGCATCTCAAACCGGATCACAGTAATGTCCGCACAGTACTGTGTGGGGGGTGCAGTAGACGCTGCCGGGGTACGCACCACACATTAAATAGGTTCGTTCCATAGTCGTGCCGCGTGCCGAATGTAATTGGTGCTGGACCATCCGCAGGAGTTCGCTAGACATATGAGATTGGTGTAGCGGCGAGATGGATCAGCAGAGAATGCCCGCCGGCGCACCAGCGCCCGCGCCACGGCCACCGCCACCGCCACTGCACCTCAAGGTAAACATTGCATACAGTACTGCATCGGGTATATCGAAGGGAAGCGTGGTTCATCGGTGGTCAGCGAGTGAGGACTGCCAGCGGAGCCGAGCTGGTGCGCTGATACGGTGGCGGTGTGCCGGCAGGGCGCCGAGGGCCGCGTCGTGTTCATCCAGTGCAGCAGCTGCGCGCCGGGGCCCGCGCTGCGCCGCCGCTTCCCGCACATCGTGCTGTGCGGCCTCTACCTCTGCGTCGTCTTCCTCGTCGGCATCTTCATCGTGGAGTTGTTGGATTACATGGATTGAGCAGCCGATGTTGTTTCATTTGCCACGGTCCGGGCTGCGGCACACCGCGCCCCGTCCCCGTCCACGACGCGGGTCGGCGGGGCGTGCCCCCTCGTGTCTCCGGGTATACGTGTGAACATATAACACGCGCATACAATGGGGGGCACGAGCACCACCCGGCGATCGTGCTGCAACTGCGCTGCCCCGGTTGCAGGAGGTGGTCGGTGGGGGCGCGGGTGTGCGGGGCGACGCGCCGCCGTCAGCCCCCGACCGGTTCCCCCCGCGGGCGCCGTGCGTGTGCCCCGCGCTGAACTGCACGCAGGTAACACGTCAGCGCGGCGGGAGCGTCTCCCCGCCGGCTGCTGCTGCCGCCGCTACTGGTTACGATTGCTATAAAGTTTACACTGCACCATGTCACCCCAGTAGTTTCATTAGCTAGTGTCCTCTATACCCTGGACAGCGGGCAGGAGCAGTGACAACAGTTGTTGTTGTTCTCGTTCTCTCTTTGTGTACCTCGCTGATCCAAGTCTTTACAGTTCCATCCAGGGCACTTCTTTCGCCTGACACTGACTGATGGTTTACTAGCGGTAGGTCTCTGCTGCCGGACACCATCCAGATATCACCGCAGCATCTATTGCAGCCGACAGACCGTGCTGTACGAACATTACTGTGATCCGGTTTGAAGTGAGTTGTAGTTTTAGAAATTACTGGGGTAACAATACCTAACATATTATCTCAAGGCGACGAGCTTAATGTGGTGATGTGTATATCAACCTAACCAGGGCCACAGCGACGCATTTATATCTACAGATTTCTGGCGCGGCTGGAAGGTGGACGGGGTCCAACAAACTCTACCAGCTGCCAGGGTCTTAAGTACCGGGGCTCCGAAATTGGCCTCACGACCCTGGCGTGACCCGGCAAACGTGTTTGTCGCTACGCAAGCAGTCAGCACTTGCTCAACTGCTCGTGTTTACTGCAGCACAGTACACACCATCAGCGGTTACTTATTCAGTTGAGCGACGAGACGAGCGGGACGTTCACCCGATGTTAAGTGATGCTCCCGCCCACAACAACGTGGTGTGGCCTGGTCGATATACACTGCACCGCGTTGCACCCGTCGCCCGACACCTAAGATGTCGAGTCTCGTTACCCGCTGATTGCACCAGCTGTAGCGCCCTGGGGGTGTAAGGGTTCCCGCACAACAACTCACGGGACACCAGCTCGTGCTGCAGCCTGCTAGTTAACAAATGAGGCTCGGCCTCACACCAACCTGCATAGGGCCAGCGTGGTGGGAAATGGCTCAACCCCCCATGTGGACCCCTACATACGATAGCCCCTAGTGTGCACGTATATCGGCTAATGATGATGACAGCGCCCTTCAAACGGGATCACAGTAATGTCTGCGCAGTGCTGCCTGTCGGCTGCAACAAGCGCTGCCGCGGTACCTACCTGGACGGTCTGTACCAACAGGGAGCTACCAGCGTGGACTGGCGTGTTTCCTAGTAATGTGTTTCGTAGTAACGTGGCGCTGGTTGTCTCCGGCAGATGGCGGGTGCTGGTGTCGGTGGCGCCGCGTACCGGCCCGTGTTCCGCGTGCGCGGCGCGATGCACGGCCAGAACGGCTGGCTGGGCCGGCACTACGCGTGCATGGTCACCACCGGCGCGTGCATCTTCTGCGTGCTGGTGGTGGCGCTCTCCGTCGCAATACTAGTTAAACGTGCTTGAGACGATGCTGTGTTGTTTTACTTCCGCACATCCCGCAACCATCTTCTCGTCGTGGAGAACTCCCGAGTTCCACTTGTGGGAACATTCGCGACTGCTTATCATGCAACTGTCGCCCTTTAACTTAACTACTCAGGGTTTAAGGCTTCCCGCACAACTCACGGGATGCAAGCCAACCTCACCAGCTCGTGGTGCACCCTGTTAACCAACAAACGAGGCTCTGGCTCCCACCAATCCGCATTGGGCCAGCGTCGTGGGAAATGGCCCAAATCCTCCCATATGAACCCCTGTTCAATCAATGTGGAAATCTTCGGGCGAGGCCTATGCCCAGCAGTGGACGTCTGCCGGCTGATGATGATGACTGCTATCTTAGATAAGTTGTTGGTAATAAAGCTCCGAGCGGTAGCTGCATTGGTCTCCACTGCAGCAATGAAACATTACCGTGTTCCCGATAGAAGAGCATTGTAGTTGGTGCCATTACTGGGGTAACGAGACTCGGTATCCTATGGCCGAGGCGGCGAGCGCAACGTGGTGCAGTGTGTACCACTCACCATCGGGTGAACGTTGCGCTCCACTCGTCGCTTATATAAAAACCAACCTCTACGTTGGGACACAAGATGGCACTGATGTCAATGTGGACATCTACACTAGAGCTTACCAGTTTTTCCTCTTTGAACCACTTTCAACATTTATCTGGTCCCGGTGCATCCCTGCAGCTGCACTGCTCGCACCACTCCACAAAACACGTGAAGGTTGGAACCAACGCAGAATAACTAGCAGCATGATCCTTCGAACCGGATAACAGGCATGTTTCCACACTATTGATTTTTGCGGCAAAAATAGTACGGTGCGGGAACCTAAGTTGCTGGTGGTGGTAGGTCTATTACCGGAGACTGTCTAAACAGGCACCACCACAACTACGAATAGTAGTTTGCAGTGTTCAGGTTTCAAGGGCGTTGCTAGTCAGTTCAGATAGACGTATACATTGCTTTGCGCAAACGTGCTGGGAAATGGTCCAAATCTTCCTTATGAACTTTTTGGAGAGCCTATGTCCAGCAGTGGATACTCATCGGCTGATGATGCTGATGAAGATGATGAGATACGAGACACAACAATAAATTAGGGTTCCATCGCGCGAAACATTTAACAATAACAAATTCACGTGGAATCAGTATTACTGGCAACGCTGCGCTGTATGTATAAAGTATCACTTTGTGCGGCCGTCCCGCTTGCTGCGCACGGGCACGGTGCCAGCGGGTTCGTGTGGCGCTGGGTGGACACCCTAATCGGCGCCACGCGCTCTCCGCCGCGGTGTTAATGGCGGCGGCTTAAATGAAACTGCACACGCGCATGTGGAATTAGTTTACTGCAATCACGCGGCAGCGCATCCGCCGTACCCTCACTTAAATCTAATATTACAGTTATTAATTCTATATCTATTCTCTCCCGCCGGAGCCCCCATAAGTTCACCCCCACCCCCGCCCAGTCCCGCGCGTTCCCCCATTATCCTATCTAATATCTGCAATCGAGTGCGCCGACGCAGTTGTTTATTTAACACCGAATAGCCTGGCGCCCGACTGCGATCCCACCCGATAGTAACGCGTCAACCCCCGCAGCCCCGCACCCCCGCGCCGCGTCGCCCTACGCAACACAACTGAACCAAAAGAGAGAAATTATATTTACGTTTTAATTACTATTACATTGTTTGATAGAAAATTGTTTGCGTTTACTTTTGGGGCTGATAGCGTTTTCTTTTTAATTTTTATTTTTTTGGGCCCCCACTGAAAATCAGGGTTGCTGTCTCTATAGACTGCAACATTCCCGAGTGAGTTCCTTTCCCCAAATGATCCAAGGATATTTTGTTTTATTTTAATTCTTTTTTTGCTAAGATTTTTTTTCTTGTGAGAATAAATAATATATTATTATTATTATTAAACCGAACACACGTCTTCTCCGCCCCAACCGCAATCAAACACTGACATTTGTTATTATTGCAAAGCATTTATTATCTATTATTAACATGTTCGTATCCGGCTCGAAGGACCGGATCATAAGAACAGCGAACGCTCAGTACAGTCTCGCTGGACACGGCCGACTGAACGGCGGCAGTCGACTACTGCCGCGGCCGGATTCCGTGCGGGGTGTTTCACCAGGAGCGGCCACCAGCCGACCGGTGGCAACGTGATCGGGATTTCACTACGTTTCGTTCGGAAACACAATAATTAAAAATTATATCACTCACTACATTCCAACTCAACTAATGACGCATTATTTGAATTGAAATGTAGTGAGTGATTTAATTTCAATAATAATTAAAAATACAATCTATATGGGGTGGCGAAAAATACCCTTATAAAAAGTACCTTATTACCCGTGTTATAAGGTACTTTTTATAAGGTTATTTTTGCGCCACCCTATATATAAAAAAACAACCAAAGAAAATATTTTTAGTCTTTGAAACAGTACGATTGAAACTTAGCAAATAAATTCCGCATATTTCCGATTCTGATTATTTTACGTGATAAAACCACCCTGTAGCTGTTCGGGCGGAGCGCCGCGTGGAGGCCGGCCCGGTCGCAGCGCCTCGCACGGACGCGACCCGCCCACCAACACTGCGCGGGCCAGCTGCACGCGGCTGCGTTACGCAGGGGTTGCAGCCCACCGATACGCGTCGATGTACGCGTGGGGGGAGAGGAGGATGGGGGAAGCGAGAGCTGGGGGAAAGGTGTGCGCGCCCGCATCAGTAGTCGTAGTGGTCGCCGTTCGCGTCTTCCGGGTTGTACTTGTCCTCCTCCTCGGCGGGCTCCTGCTTGATGTGCACATCCGGCGCGGGGAGCCGGAACTGCGGGTAGTCTGCGGAGAAGGGGGGAAGAATGTCAGGACGGCTGCGTAGTACATATTAAAAATCGATATATGCATAATTAAGAATCGATTTTGTACAGACTCTTTCGAACACGTCGCAGACATGTGACCTGGACGCCACGCTCTCCGTAAGTACTGCACGTGTATTGTTCCACGTTTGCGCGTCGTACGCGACAGTACGACAGTCCGCCAGTCCGCCCAGTCCGCCGCCATCAGGCTCCCTGTGCCAAGTTTAGATATGCAGCACTCACCATCCGCGGGCTCCTCCTTGACCTTGACGTCCTCTGCCTTGAGCTTGTGCTCGCGGCGGCGCGCGCGCTTCCTGTCCCGGTCCCGCTCGCCCTCGCGCGACCGCTCGCGCTCGCGCCGCTCCCGCCGCCGCTCCGAGCGCGACCTGGAGCGCCGCCGCCGCCTGCGCCCCGGGCACAACGGACGGACACGCAACGGAACAGAACAGTACACGAGTGAAACATTTTTAATGTGAACATTGAATCATGTGTGTGTCATCGCGCGCAGGTCTCAATAGAAGCAATGCGTGTGTCCTCGCATCCGGTACTCACTTCTCGGCATCCTCCTCCCGCGGTCGCTCCCTCTCCCTCTCGCGGCGACGCGCGCGCGACGCTGAGCGCCTGCGTGACCGCGACCGGCTGCGGCGGCGCACGCCTGCTCCCGCACACCCGCAAACAAACGTTAGCACAACACAAATGGTAACCGCGGGATGATCCACTTCCGGGTGGTGGAACAAAACAAACTATTGGTCTGAACATTTCATTAGAAAAGAAACTTTTTTTTTATATAATTAAACGAGACGAGCGCGACGTTCACCTGATGGCAAGTGATACGCCTCTCCGTAACGTGACGCTAGTTAGGATATGCATTGCACCGCAATGCGCTCGTCACATGAGACTTGATAAGGTGTTGAGCCACATTACCCCAGTAATTACTCCAGCTATAACGCCCATTAAACAAGATAACAGTAATCTTCCCATAGTACTGTTCAGCGGCAGAAATGGCGCTACGATGCGATGGTAACTACCTACACCTACACGATCTCTGGCAACAGAGACTAACAACAACATCGTCGCTACGCCCGTGCTTTGGACGTATGTGATGAGCTGGTGTCCCGTCTGGCTGAACGCACTTGGCCATCGACATTCTCAGTGCTAACATGACATTAAGCTGGCGACGAGTGTAGTTCATCATTACGAGGAATAGTGGTGAAATATATACGAAAGAGTAGTAAGAGATGGCCGGCCTTGTCGTGTTGTGATGTGATGTGATGGTGTGGTGTGGTGTGGTGTGGTGTGGTGTGTGGTGTAGTGCGGTGGTGTGGTGTGGTGCGAGGTAGTGTGAGGTGGTGCGGTGCAATGCGGTGCGGGGTACTCACGGTCGCGCTCCGGGCGGTGCGCGCGTTCGTCACGGTCGCGCTGCTCGAGCCGGTAGCGCTCGCGCTCGCGCTCGTTGTCCTCGCGGCCCGAGTGCTTGATGTTGACGTCCGCGCCGCCGCGCCGCGTGCCGCCCAGCCCGCCGCCTGCCGCACACCCACACACCCAACCAACGATCATTACAAGGCCACAGTAACAAATCTGCACGTATAATCCTTGATGATGCATGGCCAATGTCCTCACTTAACTTTTACTAACTACAATTAGCTTCATCATCACTGCATCCATCGCTGTCACTGTCACAGTTACATTCAGCTTCAGCATACTTCCATTATTCCACCAATTCATTTACCCTACAGCTAAATTTAGAATTTTACTTCTTGTGATCAGACTTACAGGATGATGACATGTTCTCATGCGATATCTACAATATGGAACTTTACAGCGACTGTCGCCTCATACTGCTCAGCTTCACAAGCTGGAGGATGCTCCTTTAAACCAGAGTAAGTAATGTTTGTACACTACTGGTTGGCAGCAGAACTTGTCCCAGAGCTGGTACTTACCTCACCGGTCTCCGGCAACAGAGACCTACCTCCAGTTAATCTATTCAAATAAACATTGCTTTAGGAGCTAGCGCGCCGCGAGGGGTGGCAGGGCGGGGTGGGTAGGGGTGGAGTCTCACCGAGCCTGCGCGGCAGCCAGCCCTTGACGGTGCGCGCGCGCTCCACGTCCACTAGCACGCGCTTGCCGTCGATCTTCTTTCCATCCGCGTGCTTGTACGCAGCTGCAATGAGACGCGGTCACGCGGCGATCAGCGGGGCGAAGACGAGGTGTCGTGGCGAGGGCGCGCGTGGACGGACCGGCCTACCGGAAGTACCAGCTGAGCGATACCTACCGCAACGACCTTCCCTACCGCGCACGGGCAAACACTGTGACGTCCACTAACACTACCTTAATCAATCAATAAAGGTGTTGACTTAGCGGGTCACGACGTGGTACACCCCCTGTCCCCTTATTGAACCCACCACCTATCCCAAATCAGCTCAATTTATTATGAATAATATTAAGTAATGTTCCTCTCAAAGATGTGCAGCGCTCTCTGGTGATCGGTAACCGCGGCATGTAGGAGGCTGGTGGCCACCCGAGAGCGTCGCCAAATATATGTGATAATGAAGCACACTGCAGACCAGTTGGAGTGTTAATTTAGAAAGTTAATAGTTCTGAATGGAGCCAGAAAAAAAAAATTGAAAACCATAATGGAGGTGGGGGTGGTGGTGTATGTGAGAGACATCCCTCCTCGTAATGAGCAAGTTGCTTGTTATTGTGTGCATACACCGACAGCTGGCACTTTGCGTTCGTTGCAGAGTACGCGAGGCCGTCCGCCGCGCGCCCCTACTCCATCATTGACGTGGACCATTCGAAAACTGCATCAACGTTCATTTGTAAACGTTTACACACAGACGTAAACTGTACAGTCGTCAAATGTGGTCCACGGAAATGTAAACATCCACACGCGCACGATTCCCCGTAGAAACGTGCGCGTGCCGATGTCGGCTAAACCGGAAGCACATCTTGAAATATTCAGTGACCGCTGACGAGTCCGCGGGGTAATCGTCAGCGGGAGCGCTGGATGACAAGTTCGGTTTATCTTCAATAATGTGTATATGATACGGCAGCGCGGCGCGCCGCGGGCCACGCCCACTCGCCCCCATCCGCCGATTGGGCGTGGCCCGCGGCGCGACCGACGCAAACGTGGGTATACCTACGCGTTGATACCTACCGACCGAGCCGAGAGACGCCGCGCCACAGCGCTAGTGTAGCTAGCGCGCGGGTAGCTGTACCTACCGCCATATCCACTACTTACTGCGATACACCGGCGACCGTACCGTTACTCGAGCTAACGCACACACACACATACACTTACGCACCGCCGCGCGCCGCGCGTGCTCACTACACGTGCACGTGTACGTGCCGCGTACGCACGTACACCACTTACTCATATCCAGGACATTGTCACTGTCACTGGCACGTTGCTTAATGAAACCAATCTGATAGTGAACCAAACCAAACGGGTCGAAATTAAAATTGAAACAGCCCTCTCACATGAAGCTATAGGGTGCTCGAAACTACGTCCCAACGTTCAAAACGGACTGCACCGTACGTGTATTTATTTTTATACAGTGTTTCAAATAAACTATATATATATATGTATATATAAAATATATGTAACATGATCTGAACGTTGTATGTTGGCAAGCTTACCACATACAAACCTATTAAAGCGAGTTGCCGGTTATCTCGTGAGTTTGTGTGGTAGGGTCTTAACGGCTGGGTCTGTGGTGCGAAAATAGAAAAACCACTCGTTAATGATGCACATAGCGGCCGCGTGCCCGCGTGCCCGCGCGACACCTCGCTGGAGGGAAGCGGCCGTGCGCCGGCGCACCCGCCGGACACGCCCACCGGACGCGCCCACCGGACGCGCCGGCGTCGCTCGCAATCACTACAGAACAGTCGTTACACAACACAACGCGGTAACGCATTCCCTCCAAGAAGGTCTCTTCTGTATTTGCATATCAACACAGTAGCACCATGACAATTAGCCACTGATCGAACAAACGGAGCGGCGAACCATCCGCCGAGCGAACTTGTAAACTGAAACAGTTAACAACCAACTCACTTGAATATAGACATATGAAAATGTGACCACCAGACCCCACGGCTAACCCATGTCCGGTTCACTGCCGGTTATCCATCAAAATGGCTACAGTACCATGGTGCTACAGTAAACAGTTTATTTCCAACACAGTTCCAATTGTATGAATATATAACATACCACATAACATTTATACTTGCAAACACACTACGCTGTGTTTCGGCTGAATTGGAAATGTGTTTATGTGTGGGCAGGGAGGAGGGGCTTTTTAAACAAGTTTTCATATTATTTATAGAATTTGAATTGGTATTGAATCTAGGACGTGACAACGTTAACTGCTGTTGAAGTTAATGACTGCTCGTATTAAGTTGGAGATTTGGGAGTGACCAATGAGTTACGTCGTGGTCAGTAACAATCTCGATGTCTCCCGACTCTAGTGTAGGATAAATCCAAATGAACAGTGCTGCAGATTTTGTAGCCGCTACATTGTGGATCTACTTTCAGCATCAAGCGGAGCAAATTATTACATTGGAAACAAACAATTCCACTACTTCCATCGTTGGATGGTGGTATGGTGGTGGTATTATGGAAAAATCAATAGTTTCATACTATTGTGATATTCTCCACAACAATTTATTTAATAATTGTCTACACCTTTCATGAAACGTTTTTGAATTTGTTGAACATTTCCAATTCACAAGTTGCACCGATTATTTGAAAGAAACAAGAGTAGCTACCATTGCATTATAAAAAGTGGATATCTGTAGACATCAAGGCATTCTGGCTCTGGCCGAGCACAGTAGTGTAGTTTTAATAATTATATCGACCTAAATACTATTGGATTAATATATATATGGAGAGAGAGAGAGATGTAGATAGGTACATAGCTAAGCAGTCCTATCAGTTGTTAACGTGATAGCTTAATGTAGTGCGTGTCTACGTCCTAGATGCAGTTTATGCAGGAGGTGAGCGTCGCCGCGTCTGCCCGCCCCGGCCCGGCCTCCTCCCCCGCCCGCGCGCTGTGTGCGCGTGTGCGTGCGTGCGCGTACGCAACTCACAGTGCATGTCGCGCTCGTGCTCGTACTCTATGAACGCGTAACCGCGCGGCTTGTCATTCTCCTTGTTGTACACCATGCAGATCTGAAAACCAATGTTTTCTTCGCGTTAATCCACCGACTTTTATTAAATGTTTTTTGACTAACACCATTGCGCCATGCCTAGATGGTTGCCTTGTCTATCTTGACGAGACTAGCGTAACGATCACCTGATGGTAAGTGATATGCCTTGCCTATAATAATGTGGCGCAAGTTATGATATGCACTGCACCACATTGGCATGTCACAGACAAGATGTTCAGTCTCATTGCCCCAGTTGTAATGTTCGCACAGTACTGTTTATAGTCCACAATAGGTGCTGCGGTGCTACCTAGATGGTCTCTGGCAAAAGAGACACACCACCAGTATTAGCCTTGCGAAGTTTAAATAGTGGTTGCACTCTTCACACCCACTTGGGTGACCAACTTAGTCATTTAGTAAATTAACTGCTTTAAAAGTATTGCATGTTACTGTGTTCTGTATGTCAGAATTGGAGTATTTTGGATGACTGTCTCATCATCTACATCTGCATTGTCACTTAACACCAAGTAAAAACGTCAATCGCTTGGCAGTTGTAGACAGAACAGAGAACAATATCACATCCTCTTACTTAAGGGTAACATGAATGCATCTTCCTGTTTCATTGACTTTAAGGGTTCATAGTTGTACCGTATCATACCATTGAGAGGTGTAAGGGGTCTCGCACAACAACTCATGGGACTCAGGCCAACCTCACCTGCTTGTGGTGCACCCAGCTAATCAACAAACAAGGTTTTGGCTCCCACCAACCTGCATTGGTCCAGTGTGTTGGAAGATGATCCAAATCTCTCCAAATGAATCTCTACCCATTGTGGGGATTTTTATGGGAGGTTTATGTCCAGCAGTGAATGTCTCTCAGCTGATGATGATGAGTTGTACCATTTTATGTTTACTACTACAATATTTATACAAGCGCTACTTGTGGAGAAATATTGAAATGGATGCCATTGTTTTCGTTGATGGTGATCTCATTAAAAAAAACTAATAAGTGAATATCTACTTACTCTTTTAATGGGTCCATATCCTTCAAATTCTCTTCTAAGCTTAGATTCAGATGTGTCATAGTTCTGAAAATTTTAATAATACATTATATTATTAACGCTGTTGCAAAGCGGGAGGCTGAAAATATTAATATGTTCTACTATAACGCAAGTTGCGAGTGCTACAAGAAACATTTGTATGAAAATATATTCTATTCCATTGCAGGTAGATCTCTGATGCCAGAGACCATCTCGGTAGGTCCCAACCATAGTACTAAGAGCTCACACTGTAGCTTACGAAAATACTGGGATAACAAATCTTAATATTGTATTTGAAAGTACCATTACTGAGATCCAGCTTGAAGGATCTGTACCTAATGAAATTACTGGGAAAACAATTCTACATCCTATGTTTCAAGGCGACGAGCGCAATGTGGTGCTATGTGTATCACCCTACCTAGTACTGCATTCTTATGAGGAGACATATCATTTACCATCAAGTGAATGTCCTGCTCATCTCATCACTTTGTAGAAAAAAACTTTTGTTTCTAGCAAGGCAAACAGTAGCTTCACATTTAGAGCATGGCATATTTCTTAAACAACATTGTGTTGAACCAGAAGACAAGTGTCACTACCTGACTAATTTCATAAATTCCCTACAAATTTCTTGATAGCAAAAATAAACACTGTGGTGAGACTTACCCAAATAATTACCAGTTTATATGCAGAAGTAAGAGTAGTTCATATTTATAATAAAAAATATTGTACTTACAATACGAGCTACAAATAAAGTCTTGAATGGGTCCAACGTTGAGTGAGGGTTGGTGGCGGGGTCCCAAAGTGCAATCTCTTGCTCCAGCCGGTATGCTGTCTGTTCCGCTCTCTCCCTCCTCCTCCTCTCCAGCCTTTCTTCACGTGTCTCCACACGCGTGGGTGGAGGTGTCTCCGACGGGTGCTATACAATTTTAACATATTGTAACTGCTAATATTATATTTTAATCATTGTTTTTTACATTTACTTGTTCTGTTGTTTAATTTAACACCTTGTATTAATGAAAAATTAAACTGGATTGTTTAGTTGTAATCTGATAATAATTTTTTATTCAGAGTCAGGTATATTTTTGAGAGCTTTGTGTTTTTCAGTTTTGATGTATTAACTTTCCAAGTTATGGTGCTCTAAACTTCAACAAACACATTATTAATGCTTTATACCAGAAACTAGTATAAAGACTTTGTCTATGTCTGTACACTTACCAATTTTTTTGTTTTTAGACTAAAGCTATCAGTGGTACATTATTGTGTAGATAACGATACATAACATTACTCAAACATTCAGATACCTAAATTTCTCAATCAGATTTATCCTTGAACCCAAAGGATATAAAGTGTACATCTAACACCTGACAATTTTTTTTCTTCTTTATGTATTAACTTCTATTTTTCTAATAAAAAAAAATTTGCAGTATCCTATAAACCATCCTCACAATGCTAGTTCTTTCCAATCTATTTGCCAAACTCGATATAAGCACAGGAAGTATTTATTACCAAATAGGACAAATTGTCATTATATTGAGAATCAGGACAGAGTTGTAAAAGTTTTTGAACTAATGGTTCTGCATTTTATTCAGGATCTACAACTTCCAAGTTCAACGGCAATTGTGAATTGAATTTGGATTGTCTGGCCTTTCTGAACATGATAAAAAAAACCTATATCGAATAACTAACATCGTTAAACATTGGAATTAAATCTGATACGTAAGGTCTTCTTCTACTTCTATCTTGCATGATTATAAAAAACGTGGTAAACTATATAATATACCAAACAACGAAGAGTGGATAACTAACCTCAAACAAGTCGAGGAAAGCCCCGACTCCATCGTAGCCTTTTTGTTTCTTCTCGTGCGGGAGCTTCGCTGCTGGCGGCAGGTATGGGATGGGGTCCCTCGCCGCGAACAACGCGAGTAAGTTCGGTGGTAAAAACTGCGTCATTGTGAATGAATTACCATGCCGTAAATTAACCACACAAAAATACACACTTAGTATATCATAATGACCGATTTAATGCTAGGCTTGTTTATCAGAACACTTTGTCTTAAAATTGCGAACAAATTGGTATAACACACAATTATTTGTATACGTAACAACTAACTCATTTAGTTGAAGCGTTGTTGTCCGCCATTTTATAAAGAATTTGGAAATAGGGATGTCTTCGTTGGTTGTTATTATTAAAATTAGACGTTCATTTATTACAGATTTTGCTTTAATACAAATATCGCGGGATTAAAGTATAATTTCCTGTAGATTTTAGTCAAAATATAATAGAATCGTGTACATACTTATAAAATACATTACTAATATCAGGAATATCATTAATAATAAAATATCGATATTCCTATTATAGATATAAAGGCAAAATCGACTACTCAAGTTAAAAGTTATGTACTACTTTAAAAAGTTAGTGTATATTTATAACCATAGTTATAATTAGAATTTAAAATAAATAAAAATAAGTAGTACCGGAGATTACAAAAAAATGGAAGACTGTATAGTATAGGGACTGTTGGCAAACTTAAAATAATTATTTGATAAAGTGTTTGTTTAGCTTTAAACTAATAGGTTTTGGTTGTAGTCATGGTCAGATTGACCAAGCAAATAGTTTTATTTAATTTTAGGATTTTAAGGATGGTTTTGATGCCGATGACATGACTTCGGTAGGTATTTCAGTATAACCGGTTTATTTATGTCAATAGCGGCATTTTTACATTTGTTTCTAATATGCTTTGTAGTTGGATGTCTTTATGCTATCTCGAAAGCCATTTTTTACTTTTTATGTACACAACTCTTACCCAAATGAAGCTTTTGAAGATGTGTGAGCTGGTGGCAATGCATACATTTTAAAGTAAGATTCTTTTATGACTTCGTTGGTACGCCAACACTGCGGATGCTTTGCGCAGTGGTTTAAACTTTAACACTATTAATCTTCAGAGTTTGATGTCCGTGCTGTTTACATGTTTTTGATATTAATGGTATGATTTATTACTGATATATATGTTTCACGTATTGAAGACGATTTTTGTAATTTTGTAATAAACTTTAAAATTGTTACATTATTATTTATAAACAATTAAATCATGTTATGTTGATGTAAAAAGAAATATGTAAAATTATAGATAAGACCAATTAAATATTTAACTGACTAAAAAATGTCGGTTAAATACTAAAATGGAAGTAATCGCGTGCGGTGTACTTGGCTTCGAGCAAATTAGTGATGTGGCCCGCGGGAGCGGCGCCGCCGCTTATTTATTGACGAATAAATAGAAACTGCGCTATCTCCGGCATAAAAACTAGTTTAAATTTTCTCTAATATTGCGGATTGTGCGCAACAACTACGTTGAAAAGATAGGTTACAAGTTTCCATTCTGACTAGTTCCAGGTTTCCCTTCAACAGGTTCCCACCTTGTTGTGACGGAGGGGCTCAGTAGCCGTGGCGCGGTCACACGGTGAAGCGACGTGGAACCCACCCAGCCGGCTCGAGGTGTAGGGCCGGCCCGTGGCGGCTGCTGCTCTAGGTTAGAGCTCCCGTTCAAGGAACTTACCACAGATACACGCCGGGGATGCAGGGGTAGTTTCATACTGCCCCTTGCAGCCGAGTTGGAGTCACGGAAGGCGTACCGTGAGGCCGGGGATGGTTTTTTTTTTATTAAAGTGGGGGGAAATGCCTGCGCATACCCGTTCTTGTAGGGCCAAGGACAGGTTATGTCGGACTTGCACTGATTAAAACCCCCACGATGTTCCGCCTCGTCGCCTGAGGGCGGGGTTATGGGAACGCTTTCGCACCATCGGCGATCCCGCCAGCGCAGGCCGCTTGCGCAGTTCCACCTCGGGAGGGAGAGTTGAACCCTCCCTTTCCATCTCCGTGGGGGCACGGCGGAACATGCAGCGCGTCCCTTCCTCGGCCTCCTGCTGTTACGCTGGCAACGGCCAAGAAAGAAAACTCTCCCAGCTCCCTGCGGCAGAGAGATGTTGGACCCGCCGCCGCGGGGGATAGGAAGTACGGTGCATCCGTTATACCGGCACTCCTCTTCCCCCGCGGGCCCATCGCCGCCGCATCGCCGGTGCGACACCGGTTAGTCGCAGAGGGTACTCCCTGCGCGACTCCGCCTCGACTGCAAGGGCCAGTATGAAATCGCCTCTGCAGCCCCCGGCCGCACCGGTAAGCTCCAGTTATGCAACCGGTGCTCTAACCTGGAGCGGCCACCTCGGGCCGGGCCTTCGCCGCAAGCCGGCCGGATAGGTTTTTCTTCGCTTCACCGTGGGCGACCCCGCCATGGTTACTGAGCCCCTCCGCCACGACAAGACGGGAACCTGTTAGCGGGGGCCGCGGATGGTGCGAAAGTGTTCCCGTAACCCCGCCATGAGGCGACGAGTTGGAACATCGTGGGAGTTTTAGTCGGTGCAAGTCCGACATAACCTGTCCTTGTCCCGCGAGGACGGGTATGCGCAGGCATTTGCTCACGTTAATAAAAAACAAAGACTAGTTCGGGGTTTGTCGTGGCAAATGTGTTCAGTACTCGTGGCTCGGTCACCCACGGTAAAGTGAAGATTTACAGTAATAAACACTTAGTGCTGTTAGTCTTTCTGGCTTTTACAGCATCATCAACCTTATGGTTGGCCGATTTGGAATTCCCCAGCTAAAATTATTAAAAATACAGCTTATCCCGTAATCTTGGCTTTATTATGTAAAAGTGAGGTGGAACGTCTTGTGTCGTTTTATACATGGTCGCTGAGGCGTTAGGCTGGTCTCCATCAGTGTTCCATTGCCACTGCATATTATATATGCAAATTATCTCCAGCATTCCGCATGTCCCGGGGCGTGGGACTCCGCGGCATGCGGAGCGGGTGACTTACAGTAACTTACAGTGGTAAGTTAGCCAGTTAATTAATAACTTACACCGCTACTGAGACTCCGGCGGACATTGTCGGTTGTTCATTTTACGAGTAGGTATCATAAGTTATAGTTTTAGACTATAGTACACTGGTACTATAGTCTAAAACTCTATAACACCTACCACCAACATACTGATGTAGGTGGTTTAAATAATTGTTCATCTGAGGCAGTGTGTAGTGTTCGAGACGAGAACAAATATGTAATTCACGGGTTAGATTTATGACATTACACAAATATCTGGTCCGCATGAAGAGAATAATAGATATAAAGCAACCAATAAAGGATGTATCGTTTATGTAGCTCGCGAGCCCTCAGTGCGATTACTGCTGTTAGGTCTCTACTGCCGAACACCGTCTAGGTAGGTACCGCCGCAACGCCTATTAGTAGTATCTTCATCCCAGGCGACGAGCAAAACGTGGTAAAATATACATACTCGTAATCTTAACCAGCGCCACGTTGTCAGGGCGGGCGTATCGTTCCGTCAGGCGAATGTTCTGCTGGGTTTGTTAATTAAATAAAAAAAACTGTAATAGTCGTCAAAAAATCACTGCGTAAATTTCATCGAAAGGAAAAAACCTATTGTTTTATCTAATAGGTTAGTTAAGAAAATATGTTGTAAATAGTATTTCAGTAATTAGATTGTTGTTCATATAAATAAAGGAATAAAAACTTTTTGCCTTTGACGCTTCGCAGTACGGCTGCGCGCGGGCGGCGCGCGGGCGGTGCGGGCGGCGCGGGGCGGTGCGGGCGGTGCGGGGTGACGCGGCGTGGCGCACGGCGCGGTCGCGCAGTGCACCGCGTGCTGCGTCGCGTGTGCCACGTGTCGCGTGTGCGAGTGCGGTGGCGGTGCGTTGCGCGGCAAAACTTTTCTTCCAATATCGCAAACTTGTATGTATATTTATTTACTATTTCTTTAATAATTTTTTGTGAATATTATTCATTTAATCGCGTTAAAATAACACTTTTCTTTTTATACAATTGTATGATGTGACGAGTGGAACATTCACCTGATGGTGAGAGATACGCCTGTCCATAACAACATGGCGTTAGTTAAGATGGTATACACTGCACCACATTGTATTCGTCGCTACATACATATGTTGCTTCTCGTTAACCCAGTAATTTCACAAGCTACAGCGCCCTTGAAAGCCTGAACACAGTAATGTTCGCACAGTACTGTCTCTACGCTGCAGTGGTACTTACCCAGACGGTCTCCGGCAGGAGAGACCTGCTACCAGTAAACTGTACTACTTTAAGTTCTGTCCTGCCCTGGTTGGTTACAGAAGGACCGAGAGACCGGGAGTATCAGATATGCCTCATCAATCCTTAATCTATACAAGGTAAAGTCAACAGAAGATTCTATCTCTTCAAGGATCTTCAATCCCATTGTAGCAATATTTCCTTTTCATAGTCCGTGCTGGTAGGTGGGTACCACCGCAGGACCTATTGCAGCCGACACACAGTACTGTGCAAATATTTCTGTGTTCCGGTTTGAAGGGCGCTACAGCTAATGTTATTACTAGGGCAACGACATCTTATGTCTTATGTGACGATTGCAATGTGGTGTAGTGTATATCGTTCTAACTAGCGCCACGTTATGGGCAGGCGTGTCACTCACCATCAGGTTAAGGTCCCACTGGACTCAAGACTTAGTAGTTTTAAAAAAACCACTATTATATTGTTTTCTAGTGCTGCAAGTGTAAAGTAGTGTCGGCCGCACTGCGCCGCGTGCACCATGTACGGCGTGGTGGCTGGCCAGGGTCGCGGCGGCGCGAGCGGCGCGCATCAGGACGATCAGGTCGGTACTGCTGCATCAGTTCCCACGTGCTGCAAGTGTAAAGTAGTGTCGGCCGCACTGCGCCGCGTGCACCATGTACGGCGTGGTGGCTGGCCAGGGTCGCGGCGGCGCGAGCGGCGCGCATCAGGACGATCAGGTCGGTACTGCTGCATCAGTTCCCACGTGCTGCAAGTGTAAAGTAGTGTCGGCCGCACTGCGCCGCGTGCACCATGTACGGCGTGGTGGCTGGCCAGGGTCGCGGCGGTGCGAGCGGCGCGCATCAGGACGATCAGGTCGGTACTGCTGCATCAGTTCCCACGTGCTGCAAGTGTAAAGTAGTGTCGGCCGCACTGCGCCGCGTGCACCATGTACGGCGTGGTGGCTGGCCAGGGTCGCGGCGGCGCGAGCGGCGCGCATCAGGACGATCAGGTCGGTACTGCTGCATCAGTTCCCACGTGCTGCAAGTGTAAAGTAGTGTCGGCCGCACTGCGCCGCGTGCACCATGTACGGCGTGGTGGCTGGCCAGGGTCGCGGCGGCGCGAGCGGCGCGCATCAGGACGATCAGGTCGGTACTGCTGCATCAGTTCCCACGTGCTGCAAGTGTAAAGTAGTGTCGGCCGCACTGCGCCGCGTGCACCATGTACGGCGTGGTGGCTGGCCAGGGTCGCGGCGGCGCGAGCGGCGCGCATCAGGACGATCAGGTCGGTACTGCTGCATCAGTTCCCACGTGCTGCAAGTGTAAAGTAGTGTCGGCCGCACTGCGCCGCGTGCACCATGTACGGCGTGGTGGCTGGCCAGGGTCGCGGCGGCGCGAGCGGCGCGCATCAGGACGATCAGGTCGGTACTGCTGCATCAGTTCCCACGTGCTGCAAGTGTAAAGTAGTGTCGGCCGCACTGCGCCGCGTGCACCATGTACGGCGTGGTGGCTGGCCAGGGTCGCGGCGGCGCGAGCGGCGCGCATCAGGACGATCAGGTCGGTACTGCTGCATCAGTTCCCACGTGCTGCAAGTGTAAAGTAGTGTCGGCCGCACTGCGCCGCGTGCACCATGTACGGCGTGGTGGCTGGCCAGGGTCGCGGCGGCGCGAGCGGCGCGCATCAGGACGATCAGGTCGGTACTGCTGCATCAGTTCCCACGTGCTGCAAGTGTAAAGTAGTGTCGGCCGCACTGCGCCGCGTGCACCATGTACGGCGTGGTGGCTGGCCAGGGTCGCGGCGGCGCGAGCGGCGCGCATCAGGACGATCAGGTCGGTACTGCTGCATCAGTTCCCACGTGCTGCAAGTGTAAAGTAGTGTCGGCCGCACTGCGCCGCGTGCACCATGTACGGCGTGGTGGCTGGCCAGGGTCGCGGCGGCGCGAGCGGCGCGCATCAGGACGATCAGGTCGGTACTGCTGCATCAGTTCCCACGTGCTGCAAGTGTAAAGTAGTGTCGGCCGCACTGCGCCGCGTGCACCATGTACGGCGTGGTGGCTGGCCAGGGTCGCGGCGGCGCGAGCGGCGCGCATCAGGACGATCAGGTCGGTACTGCTGCATCAGTTCCCACGTGCTGCAAGTGTAAAGTAGTGTCGGCCGCACTGCGCCGCGTGCACCATGTACGGCGTGGTGGCTGGCCAGGGTCGCGGCGGCGCGAGCGGCGCGCATCAGGACGATCAGGTCGGTACTGCTGCATCAGTTCCCACGTGCTGCAAGTGTAAAGTAGTGTCGGCCGCACTGCGCCGCGTGCACCATGTACGGCGTGGTGGCTGGCCAGGGTCGCGGCGGCGCGAGCGGCGCGCATCAGGACGATCAGGTCGGTACTGCTGCATCAGTTCCCACGTGCTGCAAGTGTAAAGTAGTGTCGGCCGCACTGCGCCGCGTGCACCATGTACGGCGTGGTGGCTGGCCAGGGTCGCGGCGGCGCGAGCGGCGCGCATCAGGACGATCAGGTCGGTACTGCTGCATCAGTTCCCACGTGCTGCAAGTGTAAAGTAGTGTCGGCCGCACTGCGCCGCGTGCACCATGTACGGCGTGGTGGCTGGCCAGGGTCGCGGCGGCGCGAGCGGCGCGCATCAGGACGATCAGGTCGGTACTGCTGCATCAGTTCCCACGTGCTGCAAGTGTAAAGTAGTGTCGGCCGCACTGCGCCGCGTGCACCATGTACGGCGTGGTGGCTGGCCAGGGTCGCGGCGGCGCGAGCGGCGCGCATCAGGACGATCAGGTCGGTACTGCTGCATCAGTTCCCACGTGCTGCAAGTGTAAAGTAGTGTCGGCCGCACTGCGCCGCGTGCACCATGTACGGCGTGGTGGCTGGCCAGGGTCGCGGCGGCGCGAGCGGCGCGCATCAGGACGATCAGGTCGGTACTGCTGCATCAGTTCCCACGTGCTGCAAGTGTAAAGTAGTGTCGGCCGCACTGCGCCGCGTGCACCATGTACGGCGTGGTGGCTGGCCAGGGTCGCGGCGGCGCGAGCGGCGCGCATCAGGACGATCAGGTCGGTACTGCTGCATCAGTTCCCACGTGCTGCAAGTGTAAAGTAGTGTCGGCCGCACTGCGCCGCGTGCACCATGTACGGCGTGGTGGCTGGCCAGGGTCGCGGCGGCGCGAGCGGCGCGCATCAGGACGATCAGGTCGGTACTGCTGCATCAGTTCCCACGTGCTGCAAGTGTAAAGTAGTGTCGGCCGCACTGCGCCGCGTGCACCATGTACGGCGTGGTGGCTGGCCAGGGTCGCGGCGGCGCGAGCGGCGCGCATCAGGACGATCAGGTCGGTACTGCTGCATCAGTTCCCACGTGCTGCAAGTGTAAAGTAGTGTCGGCCGCACTGCGCCGCGTGCACCATGTACGGCGTGGTGGCTGGCCAGGGTCGCGGCGGCGCGAGCGGCGCGCATCAGGACGATCAGGTCGGTACTGCTGCATCAGTTCCCACGTGCTGCAAGTGTAAAGTAGTGTCGGCCGCACTGCGCCGCGTGCACCATGTACGGCGTGGTGGCTGGCCAGGGTCGCGGCGGCGCGAGCGGCGCGCATCAGGACGATCAGGTCGGTACTGCTGCATCAGTTCCCACGTGCTGCAAGTGTAAAGTAGTGTCGGCCGCACTGCGCCGCGTGCACCATGTACGGCGTGGTGGCTGGCCAGGGTCGCGGCGGCGCGAGCGGCGCGCATCAGGACGATCAGGTCGGTACTGCTGCATCAGTTCCCACGTGCTGCAAGTGTAAAGTAGTGTCGGCCGCACTGCGCCGCGTGCACCATGTACGGCGTGGTGGCTGGCCAGGGTCGCGGCGGCGCGAGCGGCGCGCATCAGGACGATCAGGTCGGTACTGCTGCATCAGTTCCCACGTGCTGCAAGTGTAAAGTAGTGTCGGCCGCACTGCGCCGCGTGCACCATGTACGGCGTGGTGGCTGGCCAGGGTCGCGGCGGCGCGAGCGGCGCGCATCAGGACGATCAGGTCGGTACTGCTGCATCAGTTCCCACGTGCTGCAAGTGTAAAGTAGTGTCGGCCGCACTGCGCCGCGTGCACCATGTACGGCGTGGTGGCTGGCCAGGGTCGCGGCGGCGCGAGCGGCGCGCATCAGGACGATCAGGTCGGTACTGCTGCATCAGTTCCCACGTGCTGCAAGTGTAAAGTAGTGTCGGCCGCACTGCGCCGCGTGCACCATGTACGGCGTGGTGGCTGGCCAGGGTCGCGGCGGCGCGAGCGGCGCGCATCAGGACGATCAGGTCGGTACTGCTGCATCAGTTCCCACGTGCTGCAAGTGTAAAGTAGTGTCGGCCGCACTGCGCCGCGTGCACCATGTACGGCGTGGTGGCTGGCCAGGGTCGCGGCGGCGCGAGCGGCGCGCATCAGGACGATCAGGTCGGTACTGCTGCATCAGTTCCCACGTGCTGCAAGTGTAAAGTAGTGTCGGCCGCACTGCGCCGCGTGCACCATGTACGGCGTGGTGGCTGGCCAGGGTCGCGGCGGCGCGAGCGGCGCGCATCAGGACGATCAGGTCGGTACTGCTGCATCAGTTCCCACGTGCTGCAAGTGTAAAGTAGTGTCGGCCGCACTGCGCCGCGTGCACCATGTACGGCGTGGTGGCTGGCCAGGGTCGCGGCGGCGCGAGCGGCGCGCATCAGGACGATCAGGTCGGTACTGCTGCATCAGTTCCCACGTGCTGCAAGTGTAAAGTAGTGTCGGCCGCACTGCGCCGCGTGCACCATGTACGGCGTGGTGGCTGGCCAGGGTCGCGGCGGCGCGAGCGGCGCGCATCAGGACGATCAGGTCGGTACTGCTGCATCAGTTCCCACGTGCTGCAAGTGTAAAGTAGTGTCGGCCGCACTGCGCCGCGTGCACCATGTACGGCGTGGTGGCTGGCCAGGGTCGCGGCGGCGCGAGCGGCGCGCATCAGGACGATCAGGTCGGTACTGCTGCATCAGTTCCCACGTGCTGCAAGTGTAAAGTAGTGTCGGCCGCACTGCGCCGCGTGCACCATGTACGGCGTGGTGGCTGGCCAGGGTCGCGGCGGCGCGAGCGGCGCGCATCAGGACGATCAGGTCGGTACTGCTGCATCAGTTCCCACGTGCTGCAAGTGTAAAGTAGTGTCGGCCGCACTGCGCCGCGTGCACCATGTACGGCGTGGTGGCTGGCCAGGGTCGCGGCGGCGCGAGCGGCGCGCATCAGGACGATCAGGTCGGTACTGCTGCATCAGTTCCCACGTGCTGCAAGTGTAAAGTAGTGTCGGCCGCACTGCGCCGCGTGCACCATGTACGGCGTGGTGGCTGGCCAGGGTCGCGGCGGCGCGAGCGGCGCGCATCAGGACGATCAGGTCGGTACTGCTGCATCAGTTCCCACGTGCTGCAAGTGTAAAGTAGTGTCGGCCGCACTGCGCCGCGTGCACCATGTACGGCGTGGTGGCTGGCCAGGGTCGCGGCGGCGCGAGCGGCGCGCATCAAGACGATCAGGTCGGTACTGCTGCATCAGTTCCCACGTGCTGCAAGTGTAAAGTAGTGTCGGCCGCACTGCGCCGCGTGCACCATGTACGGCGTGGTGGCTGGCCAGGGTCGCGGCGGCGCGAGCGGCGCGCATCAGGACGATCAGGTCGGTACTGCTGCATCAGTTCCTACGTGCTGCAAGTGTAAAGTAGTGTCGGCCGCACTGCGCCGCGTGCACCATGTACGGCGTGGTGGCTGGCCAGGGTCGCGGCGGCGCGAGCGGCGCGCATCAGGACGATCAGGTCGGTACTGCTGCATCAGTTCCTACGTGCTGCAAGTGTAAAGTAGTGTCGGCCGCACTGCGCCGCGTGCACCATGTACGGCGTGGTGGCTGGCCAGGGTCGCGGCGGCGCGAGCGGCGCGCATCAGGACGATCAGGTCGGTACTGCTGCATCAGTTCCTACGTGCTGCAAGTGTAAAGTAGTGTCGGCCGCACTGCGCCGCGTGCACCATGTACGGCGTGGTGGCTGGCCAGGGTCGCGTATCGGGAGATGACCTCTGAACTGTGCTGTTAACTAACTTAATTCTGGTCCCACTGCCAGTATTTAAGGAGATAAACCCAGGTTCTGACGAAGCTCTCTCTATCTGTCTTCTCTCGAGTCAATTTTGTTTGACCAATTCGACGGATGCCCATTAAAATCACCTCACCACCTCACATTGTTGTCTGTTCAGGGGTGAGCAGCGCGCTGGCACCAGCACCGATATCGCTCTCTGAGGGTGCCAGTGCCTGCGTCAGGACACACGCGGCTTACGGCTCCAGCGTCTGCCACTTGTGTGCAACTCACTAATTCTCCTGCATCTTCTTTTGTTTCAAATGTCACCAACACTTCGCGTGGGTTCCGGTACCTCCATCTCAAAACCTTATTTATGTCTTCGTCATTTAATGGTTTTGCCAATTCTATTTGTTTTGGTGGAGGTAAACTCCCGGAAGTACTTCTTCGTTTGGGTTATTTTTTCGTTGTTTAATGATTTCTGTTTTTCCTTTCCACCGCGATAAAAGCTTGCTTCATCACATTCTGTTTCATCACCTCTTACTATTTTATCTGAGCGCGAGTGTCGAAGATCTTTTAGTCCACTGTTATTTGTAACTTCAGACAATATCTCTTCATCCTGTGGAGTAGTATCCGCTAACCCAGCTTCCCTAGTGTCACTTTCATCTTCAACAGCCGTAACTTAAAACTTCGTAGACATAAAATCGGGTAGTTCCGGGAAATAAAATGCACTAAGCGCGTAAGTAGTCAGCGGTTCGTGCGTCCGCCTACGCTAACGGCTCGCTACTGCAATCTGTCGGCCACTGCACCACGCTCTGCAACAGTAGATGCAACAGTAGACCGTGAACCCGGCGCGGCAGCACAGCGCAGTGATTGAGGTTCGAGTACCACTTGTCTAGGTACAAGGAACTCTGTCACTCCATTAACTGATGTGCCTCTAGACACCGTGGCACGTAGCTCTTGACTCCCTGAATCCAGACCATCGATGAAGAGTCTGATTTGTCTAGACGCCTTTTCCTTGGTGCCCTTGCAATGTTACCAGACATCTGATCCTCCTGGGATATCATGGAGCTTATGCTTGTATTCGATCCGACAGCAGTCTTCTCCATCTCATCCATTGATTTAGCACTAGTTTTCTTTTTAGAATCTTCCACATTGTTCCCATGAGAATGGAGGGCGAATTAGGTTCACCCAGGTAGAGCCTCCGCGTGGCCCGGCCGGAGTCGGCCACACCCTGCTCTATTAGGCCAAGATCCTCGCTGCCTAGGACGCCGCGAGACATGATCCGCGACACGTACGTCGGGTTTACGAGTTTCGTGACGGTAGCGGGGTAGAGCCTAGGTCTCCCCCGCCGCCTGGCGACCGCGTTGGGGAGCACCAGCCCGCCGTCGTCTCTCCACCGTGCCCTCTGCTAGTGAGAGGGAGACGCGGAGAGACCTCGCCGCCGCCACTCGGCGCCCGGGGCGCACCGGCCTCACTGGTGTTCATCGCAGAGGGGGCGCCAACAGACGGGCACACGCGGAGGTTCCCCGGCATAGCGCCCCACCACCGCTCTACTTTGCTGGCGGCAGGTGTCTGGTGCTACAGACCGCGTAGGCACCACCGCACTACCCACTTACCACCATTACCAGCCGACAGGCAGCAGAGGCAGCAGTGCACAGACGTTACTATGTTCCAGTTCAAGAGTGTTGTCGCTATCGCTGATGGTAATGTCTCCACTACCGGAGACCATGCAGGTACCGCCGCAGCGTCCACTGCACCCGATAACCAGTACTGTGCAAACATTAGCGTGATCCGGTTTGAAAGGTGTTGTAGCTAGTGAGATTACTGGGGTAACGAGAATCAACATATGAATGCAGCGACGAGCACAATGTGGCGCTGTGTATACCATCCTAATTAGCGCCACGTTGTAATGGGCGTTTCACTCACCATCAGGTGAAGGTCCAGCTCGTCTCGTCGCTTCGTAGAAGTAGCAGACGGTAATCAGCAGCGGAGACACCACCAGCGACCCCAGCTGCAGCAGCTGCACCAGCCGCACCAGATGGATGTTGGTGGCACTCGGGTACTTCCACCGCCATCACCTGACCCGTCCGTTTCATCCGGATTCCCCTCACATTTACACGTCCGGCTGCCCTCGCAGCGGGCGACTGCGCGTGTGGAGGTGGGCGATGAGAACCCCTCTCCCCGTTGTCGGTTAAGCGACATTGCCACTTCGCCGCACGTTACACGCAAATAAAAGTGTTCGATAGTTTTTGTTCGAAGAACAAAGCAATCAATCGGTACTTATTTTGTATCTCGTTGTTCGGCAACAATAGAGGAGAGCTTACTTGTATAACACTAAAGTGGGAGAAGACCACGTCCAGCAGTGGGCTGCCGTGGGCTGATGATAATGATGATGATATATATTCGTTATATTAAAATAACAGCTTTCTCACAATAGAATCAAACTGCTTTTATAATTTTGACGTTAAGCTGCCACGTCATTGTTCCCACTGCTGGGACTGTGGGCTTGATTAACAAAGGTAAGTCACCTCGCGATCTCATCCTCCGTCAGAAGCTCCCGGTGCCTTCTTAAGTCGTTTAACGAGATCAACTAGTCCCTGTGGCTCAGCGGCTGCGCGCTGTCGCGGTGCTCCCGGGTCGGCTGCTTGGTGCCATGTGCGAGCTGGGTGGCTACCTGGGCTGACGTTATCGTGATAGCTGGGGCCGCAGTATTCCGGATGAGTGTCCCCCCGCCCAGGGATCATCGTCACTCGCTGTATGATAATGAGGGATACTTACTTTTATTCCAGGCTGTGATGGTAGCGCGCGGGACGGTACGGTTCACCCGACGGTAAGTGTCACGCCCGCCTGTAAGAACGTGGCGCTAGTTAGGATGGTAGACACTGCACCACATTGTGCTCGTTGTCCTGACACATAACCTGTTACCCTGTCGTTATCCTACTAATTACACTAGCTACGTGGTCCTTTAAACCGGATCACGGTAATGTCCGCACAGTACTGTGTGTCGGCTGCGATAGGCGCTGCGGCGGTACCTAGACGGTCTGCGGCAACAGAGACACTACCACCAGTAATAGCTATAACGTTCTTCAAACCGGATCACAGCAATGTCCGCACAGTACTGTGTGTCGGCTGCAATAGGCGCTGCGGTGGTACCTAGACGGTCTGCGGCAACAGAGACACTACCACCAGTAATAGCTATAACGTTCTTCAAACCGGATCACAGCAATGTCCGCACAGTACTGTGTGTCGGCTGCAATAGGCGCTGCGGTGGTACCTAGACGGTCTCCGGCAACAGAGACACTACCACCAGTGATAGCTACAGCGTCCTTCAAACCGGATCACAGCAATGTCCGCACAGTACTGTGTGTCGGCTGCAACAGGCGCTGCGGTGGTACCTAGACGGTCTCCGGCAACAGAGACACTACCACCAGTGATAGCTACAGCGTCCTTCAAACCGGATCACAGTAATGTCCGCACAGTACTGTGTGTCGGCTGCAACAGGCGCTGCGGCGGTACCTAGACGGTCTCCGGCAACAGAGACACTACCACCAGTGATAGCTACAGCGTCCTTCAAACCGGATCACAGTAATGTCCGCACAGTACTGTGTGTCGGCTGCAACAGGCGCTGCGGCGGTACCTAGACGGTCTCCGGTAACAGAGACACTACCACCAGTAATAGCTATAACGTTCTTCAAACCGGATCACAGCAATGTCCGCACAGTACTGTGTGTCGGCTGCAACAGGCGCTGCGGTGGTACCTAGACGGTCTCCGGCAACAGAGACACTACCACCAGTGATAGCTACAGCGTCCTTCAAACCGGATCACAGTAATGTCCGCACAGTACTGTGTGTCGGCTGCAATAGGCGCTGCGGTGGTACCTAGACGGTCTCCGGCAACAGAGACACTACCACCAGTGATAGCTATAGCGTTCTTCAAACCGGATCACAGCAATGTCCGCACAGTACTGTGTGTCGGCTGCAACAGGCGCTGCGGTGGTACCTAGACGGTCTCCGGCAACAGAGACACTACCACCAGTGATAGCTACAGCGTCCTTCAAACCGGATCACAGCAATGTCCGCACAGTACTGTGTGTCGGCTGCAATAGGCGCTGCGGTGGTACCTAGACGGTCTCCGGCAACAGAGACACTACCACCAGTAATAGCTATAACGTTCTTCAAACCGGATCACAGCAATGTCCGCACAGTACTGTGTGTCGGCTGCAACAGGCGCTGCGGTGGTACCTAGACGGTCTCCGGCAACAGAGACACTACCACCAGTGATAGCTACAGCGTCCTTCAAACCGGATCACAGTAATGTCCGCACAGTACTGTGTGTCGGCTGCAACAGGCGCTGCGGTGGTACCTAGACGGTCTCCGGCAACAGAGACACTACCACCAGTAATAGCTATAACGTTCTTCAAACCGGATCACAGCAATGTCCGCACAGTACTGTGTGTCGGCTGCAACAGGCGCTGCGGTGGTACCTAGACGGTCTCCGGCAACAGAGACACTACCACCAGTGATAGCTACAGCGTCCTTCAAACCGGATCACAGTAATGTCCGCACAGTACTGTGTGTCGGCTGCAACAGGCGCTGCGGCGGTACCTAGACGGTCTCCGGCAACAGAGACACTACCACCAGTGATAGCTACAGCGTCCTTCAAACCGGATCACAGTAATGTCCGCACAGTACTGTGTGTCGGCTGCAACAGGCGCTGCGGCGGTACCTAGACGGTCTCCGGCAACAGAGACACTACCACCAGTGATAGCTACAGCGTCCTTCAAACCGGATCACAGTAATGTCCGCACAGTACTGTGTGTCGGCTGCAACAGGCGCTGCGGCGGTACCTAGACGGTCTCCGGTAACAGAGACACTACCACCAGTGATAGCTACAGCGTCCTTCAAACCGGATCACAGCAATGTCCGCACAGTACTGTGTCGGCTGCAATAGGCGCTGCGGTGGTACCTAGACGGTCTCCGGTAACAGAGACACTACCACCAGTGATAGCTACAGCGTCCTTCAAACCGGATCACAGCAATGTCCGCACAGTACTGTGTCGGCTGCAACAGGCGCTGCGGTGGTACCTAGACGGTCTCCGGTAACAGAGACACTACCACCAGTGATAGCTACAGCGTCCTTCAAACCGGATCACAGCAATGTCCGCACAGTACTGTGTCGGCTGCAATAGGCGCTGCGGTGGTACCTAGACGGTCTCCGGTAACAGAGACACTACCGCCAGTGATAGCTACAGCGTCCTTCAAACAGGATCACGGTAATGTTTGCAGTAGTACTCAGTAAGTGCTGCGGTGGTGCCTATGTAGACGGTCTGCAGCAACAGAGCTTGTTACGACGTTGTGTCGGTGCGCTGCGTCGGTGCACAGGTCGGGTGCAGGTTGCGCGCTGATGTGCAGGGGTTGGGGCGGGGTGGGGGTGCGGTCCGTTCATGATCCATTAATCAGGTATCGCGCCATTAAAGTCAATGTGCGGGTGAGTTGGGATGATGCCAGCCGGTGCTCGCGGCGGCCCGGTCTCCCCACCGTAGCCCACCGTCACCCCGGGCGCGTGCGGCCGACGGCTGCGCGTATACGGGGCACGGGCGATTGGCTTGCAGCGTGCCGTTTCCCTTTCCGGTCGGCTCAACCGATACATACGTACTTGGTTATATCAAGCGGTAGTTGGTTAGCTTACGTGGGTGCGTGTGTGTGCGTGCGTGTGCGGGTGCGTGTGCATGTGCATGTGCGTGTGCATGCCTGCGCGTGCGTGTGCGCGTGTGCGTGTGCGCGTGGATCGGTTTAGATGATTGTGCGGTGAACTATATATATATATATATCATTGGCGGCTTATTAACGGTTGAACTAACTGTTACCTGTTTGTTTGCAACACCAACACCCTTATTTCAGTCTATCGATGCCCACCGCTGGGCGTGGGATTTGTGAATTATACAATAAGTCGGCGAGAGTAATATTTTAAGTTGTTCTCTGTATAGTTGAGTCGTACCGTTTTAGTCGCCTTTTCTAACCCGCCTGACTAAATACAGACGTGGAGGATGTTGTGGTCCCGCTGCAGCATGAGGTCGGT
This sequence comes from Ornithoptera alexandrae, assembly GCA_029030555.1. NCBI lineage: Eukaryota > Metazoa > Arthropoda > Insecta > Lepidoptera > Papilionidae > Ornithoptera > Ornithoptera alexandrae. The sequence continues at coordinate 92,262 of JARDVY010000165.1, read as the reverse complement.
TCTTTGTGTGCAGTTCAGTGCGTGTCCGCAGGGTGGAGGGGCGGCGTGCGCACAGCGGCGCGGGCTAGGCGAGCGGCTGCTGCAGTACCTGCGCAGGAGTTTCGTCCGGCAGCCTGGTGAGCTCCCCACATGCAGGGCTTCTAGCAGTCTAGGTCCTATAAAGCCTTACACTCAGCTATCAGGTACCGTATCTGGTGAACGTGTTTGATTGATCCGGAGGTCGAGAGGATCGAGAGATGGTTCAATGGTGGCAGGTCCCTGTTGCTGCAAACTGTCTAGGTAGGTACCACCGCAGCTCTTTTCAAGCGGACAAACAGTATTTTTATCCGGTTCGAAGGATAAGTAGCTATCACTAGTAGTAAGGTCTCTGTTGCTGCGGACCAGGCGGTTACCAATGAGGTACCCAGTGAGGCAGCTGAGTACCGCATTGGCTTCTATTGCAACCTGGTGAATATATTCCTGGTGACGTGACTGCATCTCACGTCTCAAGGCGACGAGTGCAATGTGATGCAATGTACACCATCCTCACCGGCCCCGCGGTATCGCTTACCGCCCTCGTGCTCCGGCTCGATGTACCCTCTGGATATTATCGTCGTCACCAGCTCGTGGTAGCCCACTGCCGGACATACTGCTGGCTGAATAATATATGTTGCGAATGGTAAATGATTGAAGCGATTGCAGCCGTGACAGCTCAATGAGGCGGCCGCACGTGCTGCACGTGCTGTGCTTGCTGCACGTGTTGCACGTCTGGGAGGGGCGGGTTCGATTCTCACTGTACTTGAGCTTCCGGTGAAGGAAAACATCTTGAAGAAACCGGCAGTTCTAATAACGTCAGCTTTTGGACAACGTGGTGAGTATATGGTCTTGACTCGTGGAGTGGAGGAAGCCCTGAGTCCCAGCAGTGGGAACTTTAATTATCTGTTTAATGTTAAGCAATTTCACCTAGACGTAACTATATCTGGGGGTGTAATGGTTCCCGCACAACAGCTCACGGGTCCCAAGCCCACCTCACCAGCTGGTGGTGCGCCCCGCTAATCAACGAACGAGGCTCTGGCTCCCACCGACCCGCATTGGGCCAACGTAGTGGGGAACGACCCAAGTTCCCCCATATGAATATCTCCAAACGACTGAAGGTCGCGAGAAGCCCCTGGATGAAGCGGCGCTGTCCGATCGATGTGGAGATCTTTGGGGAGGCCTATCTCCAGCAGTAGACGTCGATCGGCTGATGATGAACTATATCTGTAGCGCATGTTCGATTCCCATCAGCAGCCTTTGGTCTGTGGCTACAACCTTCGTGCTGTAAATGAGCTGCTCTCGGTACTGGTGTGTCTCAGCGCTCCATGTACGAGGAGTGGAGTGTTCTGGACAAGCGCCGTCATTCACCAACTCGTTGTCACGTGTCTTCATGGGTAATTGCAGTAATGCATAATATAATATCAAGGATCTGTCGCAATCAGTTGCGGTGAACTTCTTTCCGTCTTCTTCTTTGGCATTCTTATGATTATTATTTTGAATGTATTTCAGCAACACTTCTAGATAATTATCTGTATATCAGACTAGTTAGTTGTAACACCCCCATCCCCCCCGCAACTCGCTTTGGGGGAGGAAATTTGTAGAAACCATTCTTAGTTGACCTCTAAGCGGTAGATGCAATATCTTTATCAAACGTTTGACTGTTCACGTCTAATAGTTTCGGAGATCTGGTGAGGGTCGTGGATCTCAAGACATCTCTGTATATATATATATATATATATATAGCATTGCAACGAGCGCCATCTTTTATGTTGTGTTTGTGGTGTGGATGGCCGTGACGTGGTGGAGGGGTCGGGCCAGGCAGCCGGTGGCGCGGCGCTGCGAGGCCACATCCGACTGCACGGTCGCCGCGGTGCGCCGGCAGGTGGCGCTGAAATATATTAATAATCATTTGATTTAAAAATATACGTAATTAGAAGTAATGTATTAATCATTATCAGCTGATAATTAACCAACGTTGGTCTCTCTCTCTCTCTCTCTACCTCTCTTCGAACAACTTGAAGCTAAACTGGCAAAATGATTAAACGGATAATTGAAACGTTCGCAATGTTCATATCTACTAGTAGCGCGTTGGCGCAGTGCACACTTGGTCGGTTCATAGCGTGCCGTTTGTGTAACCAAACCAATTTGAACTTTGTTTCATACGCTGTAAAGTTTATTTATACAAGCGTTGCACGTTGACGAGTGTACCACGACGCGGGCCCAGGGAGGCGTTGGTGGAGTAAAAATGGAATTCAAGCTAATTTGATCTCTACAGTGTGTACTATAGAGTTCATTTCGGTACAGTTACGTTAAGTAGGTGATAATTGTATCGTGCATTCTGCGGGATGACGATGACGTCACGCCAACTAGTCATCCGTTTAGTCGATGGAGTGCAACGGAGAGTCCCGTCGATGCGCTGGCGACCCGTCCCCAAAGCGCACCGGATGAGCTCCTGCGGCGCTTCCTCCTCTATACACCAATAAAGCTTTAAAGTAGGAGGTTCTCTCTTCTACTTCTTTATTACTTGCACAATGAGAAACATAAAAATATATTTTACTGCTGGTAGGTCCCTGTTGCTATAGCCGGTCTGCGCAGGTACAAACAGCACTGCGTTCCGGTGTGAGGGATGCTGTAGCTAGTGTGACTACAGGGCAAAACGGGATTCCGCATCTCACGTGTCAAGCGTCGGACGCAACATGGCGCAGTGTATATTATCCTAACTGTCGCTACATTGTTATAGGCGGGCATATCACTTATAATCAGGTGACGGTCCGGCTCGTCTCGTCGCGCAATGTAATAAGTGTATATATATATTTGTTGCGTACACGTTTGGTTACTGCGGCGCATGGGGAGGAGGAGTGGGGAGGAGGTGAGGGGGGGGGATTCGGGTTTAAATAGTGTACACCACTGACTGGGACCACGTGAAGTAGAGCCACCCGGGCTGCAGGCGCAAGCTGCAACAGCACACTGCAGCTTGCACTGCAGCATTTCCTCTACTGGCAAGTCTTTGTTGCTGCAGACTGTCCAGGTACCGCCGCAGCTCGCCTCAAACAAGTTCCCGCCTTGTCGTGGCGGTGGGGCTCGGTGACCGTGGCTTGGTGACCCGCGGTGAAGCGAAGAGGAACCTACCCGGCCGGCCCGAGGTGGCCGCTCCATGTCAGCTCACCTCAGATGTGTGCTGATGGGCTGCGGGGGCAGGCTCTCCCCACCCTACGTGGCTGTATAACGGCCGGTGGCGGAGTCCAAGACCAAGTTTTCTCTCTTGGCTCCCATGGCCTCAGGCTGATGGATTCGTTAGGATCCGTTGCCCAGGAGACGATAAGAGATCGAAGGGAGGGCGCGCCGTACGTCCCCGTGCGCCCTTACAGAGGTAGAAATGGGGGTGTGTCTGTCCTCCTGAGATGGAGCTGCATGGTGCAGCCGGCGCTGGTGGGGTCGCGCGGGTGTACCCCGCCGGTGCAACTACGGTGGGGGTTTCAGTCGGTGCAAGTCCGACATCCCTCGTTTTTGTCCTCGCGGAGGCGGGTATGCGAATGCGTTTCCATCCCACGCATAACAAAGAAACGTACCACGGCAGCCGACAGACACCGTGTATACAATACTTACTGTACTATCCGGCTCGAAGGATCATGTGGCTAAGGACATTAATGACACTCGGCATGTGTCTACAGCGAGGAGTAGTCCCGTTGCAGTCTCGGCAGTATCATCTCTTCGTAGAAATAGTTTTAGGTTGATTCTGATGATAAGGATTCTATAGCTAATTGATAAGCACCAGCTGTGAGTGAAGAGTTCTCCTCCAATATATATACATATACATATATACATATACATATATATATATACATATATATATACGTATATACACACATGTATACGCAAAGCGGTTGGTTCGTAGAACGATTATCGTCTGCGACAAAAGCTCTGTATTTAAACCACGCAGCGGGCTGATGCCGCAGGGTAATGGTTTCCACCGTCTACCTCCATCGAACAAAGGGATTTCGGAGCACTCGTACAGAGGCACCGGGGCGGGCTCCGCTTCCGCTTTCACTCGCCGAATACTTTATTTTGAGTGAGACGCTGTAAGCGCTGGAGATGTATGTCGCCTAAATAACGTTTTAACGATAAACTATGTACAGATGTGTGCGTGTGTACGTGTGCGTGCGTGTGTGGGCGTGTGTGAGTGTGTGGGTGAGCGTGTGTGTGTGTGCGCGTGTGTACGTGTGCGTGTGTGGGCGTGCGTGTGAGTGTGTGCGCGTGTGTACGTGTGCGTGCGTGTGTGCGTGTGTGAGTGTATGTGTGTGTGCGCGTGTGTGTACGTGTGTGGGTGAGCGTGTGTGTGTGTGTGCGCGTGTGTACGTGTGCGTGTGTGGGCGTGCGTGTGAGTGTGTGCGCGTGTGTACGTGTGCGTGCGTGTGTGCGTGTGTGAGTGTATGTGTGTGTGCGCGTGTGTGTACGTGTGTGGGTGAGCGTGTGTGTGTGTGTGCGCGTGTGTACGTGTGCGTGTGTGGGCGTGCGTGTGAGTGTGTGCGCGTGTGTACGTGTGCGTGCGTGTGTGGGCTTGCGTGTGAGTGTGTGCGCGTGTGTACGTGTGCGTGCGTGTGTGCGTGTGTGAGTGTATGTGTGTGTGCGCGTGTGTACGTGTGTGGGTGAGCGTGTGTGTGTGTGTGCGCGTGTGTACGTGTGCGTGTGTGGGCGTGCGTGTGAGTGTGTGCGCGTGTGTACGTGTGCGTGCGTGTGTGCGTGTGTGAGTGTATGTGTGTGTGCGCGTGTGTACGTGTGTGGGTGAGCGTGTGTGGGTGAGCGTGTGTGTGAGTGTGTACGTGTGAGTGTGTATGTGTGAGTGTGTGTGTGTGTGTGCGCGTGTGTACGTGTGCGTGTGTGGGCGTGTGTGTGAGTGTGTGCGCGTGTGTACGTGTGCGTGCGTGTGTGCGTGTGTAAGTGTATGTGTGTGTGCGCGTGTGTGTACGTGTGTGGGTGAGCGTGTGTGTGTGTGTGCGCGTGTGTACGTGTGCGTGTGTGGGCGTGCGTGTGAGTGTGTGCGCGTGTGTACGTGTGCGCGTGTGTACGTGTGCGTGCGTGTGTGCGTGTGTGAGTGTATGTGTGTGTGCGCGTGTGTACGTGTGTGGGTGAGCGTGTGTGGGTGAGCGTGTGTGCGCGTGTGTACGCGTGCGTGTGTGGGCTTGCGTGTGAGTGTGTGCGCGTGTGTACGTGTGCGTGCGCGTGTGTACGTGTGCGTGCGTGTGTGTGTGTGTGAGTGTATGTGTGTGTGCGCGTGTGTACGTGTGTGGGTGAGCGTGTGTGTGTGTGTGTGCGCGCGTGTACGTGTGCGTGTGTGGGCGTGCGTGTGTGTGCGCGTGTGTACGTGTGCGTGCGTGTGTGTGTGTGTGTGAGTGTATGTGTGTGTGCGCGTGTGTACGTGTGTGGGTGAGCGTGTGTGTGTGTGTGTACGTGTGCGTGTGTGGGCGTGCGTGTGAGTGTGTGCGCGTGTGTACGTGTGCGTGCGTGTGTGGGCTTGCGTGTGAGAGTGTGCGCGTGTGTACGTGTGCGTGCGTGTGTGGGCGTGCGTGTGAGTGTGTGCGCGTGTGTACGTGTGCGTGCGTGTGTGGGCGTGCGTGTGAGTGTGTGCGCGTGTGTACGTGTGTGTGCGTGTGTGGGCTTGCGTGTGAGTGTGTGCGCGTGTGTACGTGTGCGTGCGTGTGTGGGCGTGCGTGTGAGTGTGTGCGCGTGTGTACGTGTGCGTGCGTGTGTGGGTGAGCGTGTGTGTGAGTTTGTACGTGTGAGTGTGTATGATGTGTGCGTGTGTGGGCGTGCGTGTGAGTGTGTGCGCGTGTGTACGTGTGCGTGCGTGTGTGGGCTTGCGTGTGAGAGTGTGCGCGTGTGTACGTGTGCGTGCGTGTGTGGGCGTGCGTGTGAGTGTGTGCGCGTGTGTACGTGTGCGTGCGTGTGTGGGTGAGCGTGTGTGTGAGTGTGTATGATGTGTGCGTGTGTGGGCGTGCGTGTGAGTGTGTGCGCGTGTGTACGTGTGCGTGCGTGTGTGGGCTTGCGTGTGAGTGTGTGCGCGTGTGTACGTGTGCGTGCGTGTGTGGGCGTGCGTGTGAGTGTGTGCGCGTGTGTACGTGTGCGTGCGTGTGTGGGTGAGCGTGTGTGTGAGTTTGTACGTGTGAGTGTGTATGATGTGTGCGTGTGTGGGCGTGCGTGTGAGTGTGTGCGCGTGTGTACGTGTGCGTGCGTGTGTGGGCGTGCGTGTGAGTGTGTGCGCGTGTGTACGTGTGCGTGCGTGTGTGGGCTTGCGTGTGAGTGTGTGCGCGTGTGTACGTGTGCGTGCGTGTGTGGGCTTGCGTGTGAGTGTGTGCGCGTGTGTACGTGTGCGTGCGTGTGTGGGCGTGCGTGTGAGTGTGTGCGCGTGTGTACGTGTGCGTGCGTGTGTGGGCTTGCGTGTGAGTGTGTGCGCGTGTGTACGTGTGCGTGCGTGTGTGGGCTTGCGTGTGAGTGTGTGCGCGTGTGTACGTGTGCGTGCGTGTGTGGGCGTGCGTGTGAGTGTGTGCGCGTGTGTACGTGTGCGTGCGTGTGTGGGCTTGCGTGTGAGTGTGTGCGCGTGTGTACGTGTGCGTGCGTGTGTGGGCGTGCGTGTGAGTGTGTGCGCGTGTGTACGTGTGCGTGCGTGTGTGGGCTTGCGTGTGAGTGTGTGCGCGTGTGTACGTGTGCGTGCGTGTGTGGGCTTGCGTGTGAGTGTGTGCGCGTGTGTACGTGTGCGTGCGTGTGTGGGCGTGCGTGTGAGTGTGTGCGCGTGTGTACGTGTGCGTGCGTGTGTGGGCTTGCGTGTGAGTGTGTGTGGGTAGCAGCGGTACAAGTGACATTTCCTTACAACCGCCGTAACGGATCTATTCATTACCATACACTGCAACTATGTACTTTGCTGCTCAGGTCGGGCCACCAATGCCGCGATTGTGCAGTCTAGTTGCATATGTATCGCGTGCTACGCGAACAGTACGCAAGCGCTACGCCGTAGCAGCGGTATGAGTGAGTGCCGCAACACGCGCACACCGCGCACGTGTCTACCGCAACGCGTTGTGTATACTCGTATATATACACAAATGAATAACTCAACGTTTGTTACAAATACAAACGACAGATGCGACTCCTTAGTCTCCGAGTGGGGAGTGCCAGGTGGGGGGATGGTGACGGAGTAACAAAGGATTGCTGTTGTACTGGTGGTAGCTCTCTGCAGACATTACTATAATCCTGTTTGAAGGGCGCTGTAGCTAGGCTAATTATCAGGATAACGAGACTCGACATCTTGCGTCTGAAGGCGACGAGCGTAATGTGGTGCTGTATACATCCTCCTAACTAGCGCTATGTTATGGGCGGGCGTATCACTCACTATCAGGTGAGAACGTCCCGCTCGTCTTGTCGTCGAATTGAATATGTAACGGTTCAGCCGTTTAGAGGGGCCGCTGGAGAGCAGCTTGCTGTCAGCCGATCCAGATGCATGTGGAGCTGGATGAAGGTCAAACGGAACCGTCAGATGAACATCGAACTGGTTGCTGATATGGTTATGAGAGAGAGAGAGACAGAAAATTCGCGAAGCGGACACCTCGCTCACCTGTCGTCGGTTAGGGGTTGTAAAGTTAATTAGCTAAGTTCAGAGCGCGCACCGGTTGCAACCCCCGCAGTAATTAGTCCTACCCTCTCATGTAATTTTCGAGGTAATTCCCGGGGTTTGAACCCCGCACGCGGCGGGCGGCGGCTGCGCGGGGATCACCCGCGGAGATTACTTACTGAACGTTATCCATTGTTTATCAGCTTCAGGTAACTTCGTACTATCTCTCTCTAATCATAAACAAAATAAATTTCTCTCTTAACCTGGAGATTAACACTCCAATTATCCCGACGTGAAACTACATTAATAAAGCAACAACACTTAAACTCAGGTGACAATAGAAATCTGAAAGAAATTGTAATCTTGCGACGGCCGAGGCTGCGGCCAGTTTGTTTTAATTTTACGATGCGACGACACGGGCGGGATGGTCACCCGATTGTGAGTGATAACACGACGCTAGTTATGATGATATACATATACACTGTACCACGCTGCCCGTCGCCTGACACAAGACGGTCAGTCTCGTTACCCCAGTAATTTCACTAGCAACAGCGCCCTTGAACCCGGATCATAGCAACGTGTGCCATGTACGTTTGTCGGCTGCAATAGGCGCTGCAATGGTACGTAGGAGGTCTCCGGGTGCAGAGGGCTACCGCTGGTGGCTGGTGCACCAGTTGGTTAGTGCTGCTGAATTTGAGAACAGCTCATTTGGAGTTGTGTTGTCAGCGAACAGACTGCTCTGCTCTGTATGAAATGTATATACTATCTGGTGAATTTGAAGGTGCATATATCATCATCAGCCAGTAGGCGTCTACTGCTGCACATGGTCTCCCTCGAAGATCTCCACATGGATCCTTCCTGCGTTGTTCGCATCCAGCGTCTTCTCGCGACCTTCGTCTGTAGGGGTTCATATTGGAGAATTTCGGCTATTTCTCTGCACACTGGCCCAATGCGGGTTGGTGGGAGCCAGACCCTCGTTTGTTGGATTACCAGGGTGCACCATAAGGCTTGTTCTGCTGGACCCCTCACACTTATATTGTATATATATATAGGTTCCTGGCCGCTTCGCTGGCCACAATATAAATTTAGAAATTTTTTAAATTTGTCTGTGATATTCCTTGGGAGCAACCGCAACAGCTAATGGCTTTCTATATCAACCGTTACCGTTACCGTTACCATAGCAACCGCGTAAATAACACCAAACGAAAATGAAAATGTTTATAAAAGTGAATTGGAAATAAAATGATGCAGTGCGTGTGAAATTTAAAAAAGTTGATATCCTGTAGCCATCCAAAATTCATTTCGCGTCGGATGCACATGTTCCCGTGTTGGTTCGTTCACTGGTTTTCGTGTGATCGGCGAACAAATGAAACACATTTTCATTACATATACATATATATATATATATATATATATATATATATATGTATATACAATAAACTGGAAGGCAGCTGGCTTCAACTGGACTCTATGCGTATAGAGAGGGCAGCCCAGCAGTAGACTGCCGTAGGCTATTGGTGATGATGGTGACGATGATACACTGATAACATGGCCGTGTTTTTAGTATACGTGGTAGAAATACTAAAAACATGAACCGTCTGGGCACGCTGGATATCCGCGCCAAGCCCTCGCGCTGCAGCGGATCCGCCACCGGACGCCGGTCAAGTAAACAATGTATTCACAGTCCCGGCGTAGCGAGGCGCTGGACTCTTAACGCACAATAAGGTGCGGACACGTGCGCGCTGACCCTCGAGCGGCACGACACTCGGCATGTGACAGCCACTGAGCTCCTTGCGGTCATTCTACTCAGGTCCGAGGCATTGCTTCTGCTGATGGCGGCTGGATTGGGACCTTCGACAAATGAGCGGATGCTTCACGTAGAATAGAAGCTTTATCCTGACTTTGATTGTATGCGATCTTGTAGCGCGTTCACTAATCCGTAGCGCGCAACGTAGCCGGGAGCTCGTGACGCAGCGCGTAGCACGTCGCGTATCTCGTAGCAGGTAATGCAGTTCGCAATGCTTCCCGCAAGTACTGCCGCGCCTCGTTACTTGTAACGGGCTTAGTTGCTCGTAGCGCATAGCGCAGCGCCCACAACGCGCAGCCTGTAGAGCTTCGCGCAATTCGTAGCGCGTACCGTAGCTCGTACTGCATCGCATAGCTTGCCGTAGCTCCTGCGTCTACGCATAACTAATGCGTCGTGCAGCGCCTGCAGGTCAAGTGGCGCTCGCTCCTCCCGACCTGATGCATAATGTACGAGCAGCCAGACAAGAGGCAGTACAAAACTTGCCCCTCCCCTCCCATCCCACAAACACTACCCCGCACAAAGTTTGTTATTCCCTCAGTTATTCGTTTATTTAAAAATTTGTAAAATGTTGAAGGCTCGTAACGCGGTCGGTGGATAAGCAACGGCAGGAGCGGAGCGTGGTGATGATGAAGTGGATGAGAATTACTTCATCATATAATTGTGGATTTAGTTGTGTTTTGCTGCAGCATGAGGGGTCGCGAGAATCTTCCGAAAGAGGCCCAAATTCATAAGTGGACAACTACCCGCGGATGATGTTTATGTGGGTCGTGGTGTACGTCCAGGTCAACCTGCATATATGGATACTTGCGGTGTATGTACATGTAAAGAGCTGGAGTGTGGTGACCAGCCACAGCAGGCTACCGCAGGCTGCACTGCATCACGTCCGCGCTGTCGCTGCTGTTATTGTCGTAGCTGTTCGCCGGATATAATTTTGTTGTTGAACATAAAACGGAGTAAATTTATTTGTAACTAAATCTCTACTCTAATTAATAAATCACTAGCTTAACGCGTTGTTAAACATCCGTCGCGCGCCGTACACGGACGCCACCCTCCCCCCTACCACCACTAGCAGCACCGCCGCCTTGCGCCGCCCTGCGCCGCCCTGCGCCGCCGCCCGGCCGACTCGACCCGTTCACCTCGCAACGCCGACCAGTTAACTGCGCCGCCATATTTAATTTATAAAACAATTTATAGTTGCGCCAAACTGTGTCTGTGTGTGTGTGTGTGTAGTGCACTGTGAGCATCAGTGTGTATTGTGTGTTTGGGTGATAATGTGCTGGTGGTGGGTAGCTTCGCTATACTGGCGGTAGGTCGTTACTGTCCCATACAGTCCGGGTAGGTACCGCCGCAGCGCCTATTGCTGCCGACACAGTACTGTGCGGGCATTACTGTGTCCGGTTTGAAGGGCGCTGCAGCTAGTGTGATTACTGTGGTAACGAAACTTAACATCTTGTCTCAGGCGATGCGCGCAATGTGGTGCAGTGCATACCATCTTAACTAGCCAACTTGTTATATGCAGGCGTATCACTCACCATTAGGTGATCGTACCGCTTGTCTTTAATTACATAAAAAAAAAAATTGTATGACGGTCGCGCTCGGAGAGGCGCAGGTTCCATCCTGGCGGTACTTGTGCTTGGACAGATTGCCAACTCACACTTGGCCAGCTAGTTATGGTGTATATATTGCCATGGCTTTGTTCTTGCGAGAAAAGCCCCGAGTCCCAATAGGGGGAAGGTTACGTAGTCTGTTTCTGGTTCTGGTAGTGGGCCGTAGGGGTTGGAAGGGTTTCTATCCTCGGGTGAAGGGAGGGGGTTGTGTGTAAGGCGGTCGGACGAGCTGGTCTCCTGTTTGGCGCAGTACGGCCAACAAAGGCACCAACTATTTCTCTCGCCGGAAATCGCTGGTGTAGATGTTTTGTCTTAATATGACGAGCGTACAGTGGTGCTGCATGACCAGCTCCACAAGCACTGTGTGATGACGGGCTCACCCATTAGCAGCTGAGGATCCCGCTCATCCTAGGCTTGCAGAATGGACCTCGGCTGCTGCGTGCCGGTCGATGCGCTGGCACACTCAATAAACACGAGTACTCGTATATGAACGCGACGAAACGTGGGAAAAGTTATTCACTAATATACAGCTGGAGAGGTTGCAGCACCTGCAGCGGCACGCAGCACCGCCCCCACGTACACCCCGCCAATTAGTTGCGCGCACGGCGCACTGCGCACTGCGCTCGAATGAATTTCCGCTCCGGTAACTAAATTTAATTAAGTTTTCATTTCAAATGCATTTTTTTCATGTCAAGAGTTAACTGGTTGCGGAGTTGGGCGCGGGGTAGCGGGGGTAGCGGCGGCGCGTCTCGAGTGGCGCGTGCTCGCGGGACGCCACAAAATGGCGGCGCGCTTCAAAATGGCCGCCGCCGCCACCGCGAGCCCTTTTGTGCTGCGCACGAAGTCGCAATTAGATGCACTGTGCTGCAGCCACAGCCGCGCGAGCCGAGTGCTCTCGGAGTGCACTTGAACAGGATGTCACGTTGTGTGCTTAAATCATCCTGAATGGTTGTATGTAGACACACAGACAGACAGACCGGCTGCTGCGGTCGAATACAACGCACGCACACACACACACACACACACGTACACGTACGTTACAGGAATTGGGATATGAATAGTCTACGGCCGAAGGTCGGTCGCGCTGCAGGGAGCGGACGGGCACGTGACTCCAACGTAATGCAAGGGTCGATTCTCACTCCACCTGTATTTGCTACGTGCATTGCAGACACTGCTGAGGATATCCACATCTCTACTGAACACTTACGTGCCACTGTGCAGACCTGAAGGCTGTTGTGGAATGGGCCAACGGGCGTAAATTACTCATCCACCTTAAGAAGAGCGCCTGCATTATCTGTGGAACTGAGCACCAGGCTGTTCCATGAACCGAACAGCCCTTGGATTAAAATTACGGACGCGCTGGTTCCAATGCAAAAGTGGTCCGCATCCTCGCTCTTCCGATAGATGGAAATGTGTGGCAACGCTTAGGGCTATTCACAAAATTGAGAAATTCATTGAGGAAAGATTCAGCTATCCGCTATGTGACAGTCTGTTGCTGTTCCACTTCCACCTTCCACTACTGCGATGTTGCATGCGGACCGTGTCCATTTAAGAAGACCTCTGCGGCGATGCAGTGTGTTCAGGAAGCGTGCACGCGTGCATGCGCTCCTGGTACTCGAGCCACGGCGAGACCACGTGTCACCTTGTGTCACAAAAACAGATGTGCCTAGAATGGAGAACGTGAGGGCTTCGACGCTGGTGTGCTTAGCTGGTCCGCAGACTTCGCCGGAGCCGGACCGAGAGCTCACGTTCGTTCTCTTGCTACACCCAAACACAGCTTAAAGCAAACCCGAGGCAGTTTCAAATATGCTGCATCAGAATGGTGGAACGGCTCACCACCTGCACTGTGTCGCGTCGTCTCCAGGTTCACCTTCAAGCGCAACTGTTGCGGATGGCCTGCGATGCAGCCACCACTCGGCGCAAACAATTCCGGTTGACTCCCGTGTTTGTCACTCCACTGTTTCCGTAACTTAATGAATCGAGTGTTCACTTGTTTTAATAAGGCCAGGTCAGGGCAGAACACCAGCACTTGGCACCAGGTGCCAATGCACTGAGTCCTGGAGCTTTTTGTCTAATATATTTACTTTTGTTTTATTGTAATCTAATGTACATAGAATTTGGAGTTTCTCTGCGCGATCCAATCAGAAATGTGGAGATCCTCTGGAGTACTAAGGTCACCGATATAGTCCAAAACATTACTAGACTAGTGGCAGTTGGCTGGGCACACTGCTCAAAGGTCTGATGGCCGATGGGGCAGTAAGGTCCTCGAGTGGCGTCCGCGTACCGGTGGACGTGGTGTTGAGTCTGACGATCTGGTGAGAGTCGCGGGTACCCACTGGGTGCGAGCAATGCGGGACTGATCGAGGTGGAGATCTTTGTGTGAGGCCGATGTCCAGCAGTGGACGTCTATCGGCTGATGATGATACATAGGCTTAAGTTATTTTTTTCAGACAAATGCCTTATTATAATGCCACGCGTTGGACTCGGTTGGTCCATATGCCATTGCGCTGTAGTGTCGGACTATGAGGAGTGGGACTAAGGTAAGCCCGGCCTGGCGTAGAAGGCGATTAGGAGGGTTTTGAGCTCCGTGGACTTTGAAGGTGGGGGTCCTCGTTGCCTACTAAGCGAGCCCGGGCTGAACGACGAGTACGAAGTGGTTTAATGCTGGTCGTACCAAACCCAGGCGCGCCACAGCCAGCCCAGGCCGCAGCTGGTACCGATGCGCTCCGTAGAGCATACCGGACGTGCCCCCCACGCACTGAGAATCACTACCGCGCGGTTTTAACGAGTAACAATCCCACACAACCCTCCATTCCCCCATTGGCAAGGCATCCTTTTAAATTTCATCCCCTTTTCCCCTTTGATAACAGAAAACCACTCCTAGGCCAATTACTGGTGAGAGTCAGCAAGTGTTCACTTTCATTGCTAGTTATTGACGTCTGTAATTGGAGAATGGCCGTCACGTCGCCCGTCAGCAGGCAGCCGGCGAGCCGCGTGGGGCGGTCACCGGCGCGCGCCCCACCACCGCGTCAGCACCATTGGGGCGCACGCCGGCCGCCGGCTCGGCGTCAGCACCGGCCTCGCGCGCGCACCTGAGCGGATGAAGTAATTAACCCCCGTGCACAAGTCCCACCGCTGGACACCGCTGGAAACCGCTAGAGAGACTCTCCGTTGCAGTTATTCCCTTCAGTCTGCACCTACACAGCGATATTAATAAACGTTGACACACGCGAGCATCCTGCGCCGGCTCCGTCATCAGGCTTCTCACACCGTCACCACCTCGCCCCTCTCACCACCCCACGTCTCCCCGCAGCAATTACCCGGCAAGGCAATCAGCGTGTGCAGCGCGCGTGTGCGCGTGCGCTCGCTGTGCCACCTTCGCGGAGGAACCGGAGCTCGCTCATTGCTTTGGAACCTGTCGAGCAGAGCAAGGGGCGCCGTCACATCCGGCGTCGGTCAGCTGACACCGGGACAATTTGCCGGTGCGTGCGTGCGTGCGTGCGTGCGTGCGTGCGTGCGTGCGTGCGTGCGTGCGTGCGTGCGTGCGTGTGCGCGCGTGTTTTATTCTAGTAAGCGCCGACACGAGCGAGTCGGCCACCGGATGTGAAGTGTTACGCGCAACTGTAACAACGCGAGGAGCGCTGGTTAGGTGGACACGCGCTGCACCGCGTTGCAGTGGTTCGGTTAGAAGATGCTCTCGTTGCCGTTGCCGCAGTAATGTGATTAGCTCGAGCGCCCTTCAAACCGGAACACAGTAACGCTTGTAACTCCGCCGGGAATGTTTTTTTGCTGTCATCGGAAACGTTACTTCAGCTGTTGGATGTTCGTTTGTCGGTGTGTCCCGGCTGCAGCGGCTGCAGCGGGCGCTGCGCTAGCCCGGGTGCAGGGCGCGCGCACCGTCGCACGTTCACCCAGAACTGCGTGTTGTATTCGGCGCGAGCGCGCGAAGTGCGTTTGCCGTTTGCGGGGCTGGTGGTAGGACTCAGTTGTCAGAGATCGTTACGTGGGTACCACCGCAACGACAATTTCTGCCGCCGAACGGCACTGTGCAAACATTACTGTGTTCCGGTTTGAAGGGCGCTGTTGCTAGTGTAATTACTGAGGCAATGAGACAACGGTAGTGGACACCATCCTAACTAGCGCCGCGTTCTTATGTCGGATGCCTGGCGCGGGCGGTGGCGATGGAACCGCGGCGCTGACCAGCTCCGTACCCACGGTTAACTGAGTATTCGGTTCGTAGGTGGCTGGGTGCGGTCGCAAAGCAAATGGCGGATACGGATGTAACGCGTCGGTTTCCCGCAGTGCGGCGCCGCGCGACCGGCGGAGCGGAAACGGAAACGGTAACGAGAATATACGCGCGGGGTGTAGCGGCGGGGGCGGGGGGTGGGGCGGCGAGGCCCGGCCGTAATAACATTAAATGGGAACTGTTGGGATTTATATAATAGCAATGTTGTTGTTGTAGCTCACGGGACCCACGGCAACCTCGCCAGCCTCACCAGCTCGCGGTGCAGCCTGCCACTCGACAAACGAGGCTCTGGATACCACCAACCAACATTGAACCAGCGTGATGAGGAATGACACAAATCCCCCTATATGAATTCCTACCCGATCGATGTGGAGGTCTTTGGGGGAGGCCTTTCCCAGCAGTGGACGCCTGTCCGCTGATCCGCCGACTCCGGCGTCCAGCAGAGCCCCGGTGGCGATGGGGCTTGCGGGGTACCACCTGACCGATCCCTATATATGTCCACCAGCTGTTCCCCGACCAGTTCGCTGGCTATAATATTGACTGAGACTCGATATTTACCTGAACTAATCTATCAGAGCAACCATAACCGGTTTACTGAAGCAACCGTTACCATGGCAACCACATTAATAATGCGCAATGATAATGTTCATAACAGTCGATTAGAAATGAACGACGACGGATGTACGAAATTAAAAAAATAAATATCCTGTAACCGTTTACAGACAGCTCACTCGTTTTCGCGTGACTATTGTCTGTATATGGGGGTGTGTCGCGCACGGAACCTCGTCGTCACTCAACGTTGCGTGACATTGGTGTCTAGTGTGGGCTTGTGGTCGATAACAAAATCCAATTCGAAGTGAATGGATATTTTTCGTTAGTTTCCTCGACACCACCGGATGTTATATTTCCTCCGGCGGACGCGCTGATGGTGGAGCTGGTGCTGGAGACGGACGTGCTAAAAACATTACATGTCAAGTTATTTCATAAACATTAAACTTCTGAACCCGCTGGTTACATCCAGCTCGGGTTTCGGTCGACAGATGCAGTTTTAACACGTGGCAAATATCTTCGTGTGTCGTCGTGCCCACGCGGTGGCGAGGTCAGCTTATATTGGATTTGCATCAATGCTCCATCTTCGTCGGCGCCCCTCATGTGCTCGACACATCATCATGCTTGATTAAGAGGAGGTTCATATTGAGGGTCTGATGAGCCTTTTTTTTTTTACGTGGCGGAAATGCCTGCGGCATACCTGCCCTCGCGAGAGCAAGGACAGGTTGTGTCGGACTTGCGCCGACTAAAACCCCCACGATGTCCTACCTCGTCGCTTTATGGCAGCGTCACGGGAACGTACTCACACACATCCGTGACTCTTGCCAGCGCCAGCTGCACCGTGCAGCCCCACCTCGAGAGGGAGGGAAGAAGTCCCCTTTTCCACCTCTGTAGGGACACGCCGGAACTCACAGCGCAAAACTCAACCAACTTCCTGCAGCGGATACGATGTTGGTCCCGCCGCCACCCGTTACACGGCCGCGGAGGATAGGGAGAGCGGCGCATCGCAATACCGACACTACTCTCCCTCCGCGACTCCACCTCGGCTGCAAATGGCACTATGAGGCCGAAATGTGGTGAAGGCTACTCTTCTCTTCACTGTGCGTGACCAAGCCACAACTACTGAGACCCTTCGCCACGACAATGCAGGAACCTTTTTTTTTTGGGGGGGGGGGTGCCTTATGAGCCTAGCCTGGCACTTGTAGAAGCCCCCAGACGACTAACCAGCCATGTAGGTCCTCCGTTTCATAGTGGTGAGTGTAGCGTCACAGGTCATGACCTGGTTTTGCCAATACCACCGGTGTCTACAGGTAGCTGCCGGGTCGCGCCCCACGCCGGACGTCCGGTCCATTAGCGGCGCCTGAAGCGCACGCCCATCCCCCGCCCGCCTCGCAACAATAGACTGGTTGCCGGAACCTGCTCGACCCTCGTCACAACTTCCTGCGGGCAGACGATCGCTTTCAGCTCTTCCCGCGCTGCAGCAGCAGGAGTGAAAAGATTTTATTATAGAAGTTAAACTTCTTTCGTGACGGTGTTAATTGGGTCATGTGAAGAGAGAGAGAGGGAGAGAGACAGCTAGCTGTATATGTGTTCATAACGCGTGGGAGTGAGACCGAACGCGCTGTACTACACGCACACGCACACGCACACGCACACGCACACGCCCGCCCCCCGCAGCGCTACCTGCAGCCCGCCAACTGGTGCACCGCACGCGCCGGCGCACCGCGCAGCTAGTCTCTATCTCTCTCTGAATATACGAAGAGAGAGAGAGAGGGAGAGAGACAGCTAGCTGTATATGTGTTCATAACGCGTGGGAGTGAGACCGAACGCGCTGTACTACACGCACACGCACACGCACACGCACACGCACACGCACACGCCCGCCCCCCGCAGCGCTACCTGCAGCTCGCCAACTGGTGCACCGCACGCGCCGGCGCACCGCGCAGCTAGTCTCTATCTCTCTCTGAATATACGAAGAGAGAGAGAGAGGGAGAGAGACAGCTAGCTGTATATGTGTTCATAACGCGTGGGAGTGAGACCGAACGCGCTGTACTACACGCACACGCACACGCACATGCACACGCACACGCACACGCACACGCCCGCCCCTCGCAGCGCTACCTGCAGCCCGCCAACTGGTGCACCGCACGCGCCGGCGCACCGCGCAGCTAGTCTCTATCTCTCTCTGAATATACGAAGAGAGAGAGAGAGGGAGAGAGACAGCTAGCTGTATATGTGTTCATAACGCGTGGGAGTGAGACCGAACGCGCTGTACTACACGCACACGCACACGCACATGCACACGCACACGCACACGCCCGCCCCCGCAGCGCTACCTGCAGCCCGCCAACTGGTGCACCGCACGCGCCGGCGCACCGCGCAGCTAGTCTCTATCTCTCTCTGAATATACGAAGAGAGAGAGAGAGGGAGAGAGACAGCTAGCTGTATATGTGTTCATAACGCGTGGGAGTGAGACCGAACGCGCTGTACTACACGCACACGCACACGCACATGCACACGCACACGCCCGCCCCCCGCAGCGCTACCTGCAGCCCGCCAACTGGTGCACCGCACGCGCCGGCGCACCGCGCAGCTAGTCTCTATCTCTCTCTGAATATACGAAGAGAGAGAGAGAGGGAGAGAGACAGCTAGCTGTATATGTGTTCATAACGCGTGGGAGTGAGACCGAACGCGCTGTACTACACGCACACGCACACGCACACGCACACGCCCGCCCCCCGCACCGCTACCTGCAGCCCGCCAACTGGTGCACCGCACGCGCCGGCGCACCGCGCAGCTAGTCTCTATCTCTCTCTGAATATACGAAGAGAGAGAGAGAGGGAGAGAGACAGCTAGCTGTATATGTGTTCATAACGCGTGGGAGTGAGACCGAACGCGCTGTACTACACGCACACGCACACGCACACGCACACGCCCGCCCCCCGCACCGCTACCTGCAGCCCGCCAACTGGTGCACCGCACGCGCCGGCGCACCGCGCAGCTAGTCTCTATCTCTCTCTGAATATACGAAGAGAGAGAGAGAGGGAGAGAGACAGCTAGCTGTATATGTGTTCATAACGCGTGGGAGTGAGACCGAACGCGCTGTACTACACGCACACGCACACGCACACGCACAGGCCCGCCCCCCGCACCGCTACCTGCAGCCCGCCAACTGGTGCACCGCACGCGCCGGCGCACCGCGCAGCTAGTCTCTATCTCTCTCTGAATATACGAAGAGAGAGAGAGAGGGAGAGAGACAGCTAGCTGTATATGTGTTCATAACGCGTGGGAGTGAGACCGAACGCGCTGTACTACACGCACACGCACACGCACACGCACACGCCCGCCCCCCGCACCGCTACCTGCAGCCCGCCAACTGGTGCACCGCACGCGCCGGCGCACCGCGCAGCTAGTCTCTATCTCTCTCTGAATATACGAAGAGAGAGAGAGAGGGAGAGAGACAGCTAGCTGTATATGTGTTCATAACGCGTGGGAGTGAGACCGAACGCGCTGTACTACACGCACACGCACACGCACACGCACACGCCCGCCCCCCGCACCGCTACCTGCAGCCCGCCAACTGGTGCACCGCACGCGCCGGCGCACCGCGCAGCTAGTCTCTATCTCTCTCTGAATATACGAAGAGAGAGAGAGAGAGAGAGAGGGAAACGTTGACATGTGTAGCACATTCGACTCGTCTGTCTCATTCGATACTATTGCAATCGATCAAACGTTTGCTTAATCAATCGAACGAACACTCGCTCCTCTTCTCTCTCTCTCTCTCTCTCTCTCTACAGCCTCCGCAGTGTATCCGTGTCCCTTCCGCTCGCAGATCAACCGGAACAGTTTGACTTCAGCCGCGTGTGAACTCGCACTAGACCGCTGTTGTACCTGGAACAGCTCGGCGCTGCACCGCGCCGGTGCCGGGTGACGCGGCGTCAGCTCGGGAGCTGTATCGGCGGCCTGGCGCGCGGTGGTGATGCTGCCACCCTCACGCACACCCACCGACCTGTCCCGGTCACCGACCTCTGATGGATTGCAACACGTTATTGTATGCAACACTACATTAACTGCCAGCCCGCGACGGTGACCTACCATCAGTGCAATGTTACCGCAGTGCCTTTAGCATCCGACAGACACTGCTGTGTTCCGGTTTGAATGACTGGGTAACGAGACTCAACATCTTATGTCTCAGGGTATGCAACGTAATATGGTGCAGTGTATACCATCCTAACTAGCGCCACGTTATGGACAGGGGCATCACTTAATATCAGGTGACCTGTATCTGTATCTCGCTGTTCTCGTGACTTCATGGAATAATAAAAAATGTGTATACAATATATAAACATATGTGAAGGGTGTACACGAACTGAAGGTCCCGAGTTCCATTACCGGCCGGCGACGTCGCGCCCGCTTCAATCATCCCTCTCAATACATCGCCAACAAAACCCGCGCCCCTCCGTCGGCGGAGATTAATAACTGTCAGGGGTGCGCCCTGCTGGCATCCGCCATCACCAGCCCCACCTTGTTTATACTTACAATTTCATTTCTATTTAATGCGTCGCCTTCGTTTTGTGGTGCTTAGGGTTGTGTCGGACTTGCACCGACGGGAACACAAGCATTGGGGGGTGTACACCCTCATACTAGTGACGTCGTTACATCCCCCTTTTCCTTTTTACAGAGAATTAGGTCCCTCTTTTTCCTTTTCAGACGGAACACATTGAAATGAAACCAAATAAAAGTTTAGTAAAAGCTCTCGCTCTCACTTCCTCTCGCGACTTCATTGGTGTCAACACTGGGCATAAGTTGGCGCTGGACGTGGCCCTTCCGGAGGTGGAGCCGCGGCCTGGCGAAGGTCGCGGGTCGGCAGCTCTAGCAGATGTCGATGACTACTGCAGTAATCCGTATTAAAGTTTCGTTAAGTTCAAGTTGTGCGCGTAGTTTGACGGCGCAGAAAACAATTTCAAATATTCCCAATGAACCGGAAGTGACCGGACCTACTTTATTAAACTTCAGTTTACACCCCCGCGGCGGCGACACCAACCCCCAGCCACCCTACCACCCACACCTCCACCGTCCAGCTCCTGCGGTGAGCAGCTGTTCATTAAAACTTGAGGCAATGTTTATTCTCGAATAAAATTTTTCTTCTTACTCCGTACTTTGCAGCCACCGGCGCCCCGCGCATCCCCCGCGCATCCCCCGCGCACCCCCTACGCCCCACCTGCAGCATCCCGCGCGTGAACATCAACGTGAATGGGGAGGCGTCAATCATCGTCACAAACACCGATCTACTATACATTGACGTGTGCAAAGCGAGCGCGCGCGGCAACACTCCAAATGCAGTGTCACTTGCCGCGCGCGGGACCCGCGTGCGTGTGACGTTAGAATGCGTTGTTTACTGCAGCCAGGTACCACCGCAGCGCCCGCTGCCGCCGGCGAACGGCACTGTGCAAACATCACCGTTATCCGGTTCGAAGGGCGCTGCAGCTAGTGTAGTTACTGGGCTAACGAGGCTCGACATCTCATGTCTGCAGCGACGAGCGCAATGTGATGCTGTGTGCACCGTGCTGACTAGCGCCACGTTGTTACCGGTACCGGTGCATCACTTACACTCGAGTGATTGGCCCGGTCCGTACTTTAACCGAAACTACAGTCGACTCCTTGTGTAACCTGGGGATACGTTGATAACTGGAGGTTAACTCTAGCACTCCGTCGGCGTCCAGCTCACCACCACCGCCTCCACCAGCTCCACCGGCTCCTCGACTCATGGTTGTGCAGAGATGTAGTCGTTTTATACGTAAAGTGCCTCCGCCACCACCGGAAGGTGGCGTTCCCTCCATATGTCAGCTCGTACGTGTTGCGAGACACATTCACCTGCTGATAAGTAATAGGCACATGCATAACGACGTGCCGCTAGTTAGGATGATGTACACTGCATCGTAGTGTGCTCGCCGCTATATTTCAACATGTAGTGGTCCTTCGAGCCGGATAAAAGTAGCGTCTGTCAGAAATCTTTTAAAAAGATCTTCTATTTTTACACTTACACAAGGTTCCTTGAGATCTTTGCTCACTAAAGCCCGTCGGCGATCATCCCCAGTGCATTGCGGGAGGCGTCGGGATCTGCTGACACGTCGCAGGGAGGGGCAACACCCCTCGGCACCGTGTCTTTGCTACGTCAAGCACGAGACCGCCCCGTGCTAGTGGTACACCCTGGGTTCGCCTAGTGGACGATGAGGGCCCACTTTGTAAGTTCGCGAACCCGACGACCGTTTTAGTCGCCTTCTACGACAGGGGCTGTTCTTACCCTAGTGTTGTTCTTATCAGCGCGATGCTACCGGGCTGGCGGCGGCACCCACCCACACGGTTTAACCACAAAGATTTTTTTTTGCGACGGGTGAAATTTTCTTAAGAGATATCTTGCTTCTGGAGGGAAGACAAGGTTATGTGGGACTTCTACCCACTAATACCCCCCTTGGTGGTCTCCCTTAGTGCATTAGGAGGTGCTTCGGGATCCCCTCTGGAACGTATCGATACCTCCCTGCACTCTGGTTAAAACATCCCACGGAAGGGCAAAGCCCTCCTTAGCACCCACGCTGTGCCGTCCTCCTAAGGCTCGCTTGTTGAGCTCTATCTCTCTCCCCACCCTAAAGCCCACGAACCCGACAACCGTTTTAGTCGCCTTTACGACTAGTAGACACAGGGAGGGCTGACAACCACAAACACCAATCACCGGTACACTAATGCTTCTTAATGACGCATTGTGTCGTTGTATCCACCGCCGTAGCGCCGCAGCAGGGCTACGCGTCGCGCCGTAGCACCGCCACGTAGCCGCGTAGCGCTACGCGACCGCAGCCATCGGTCAGGTTACGTTGCGCTGTGATGTCTACACTTGGACGGACGGCTGCGGCGGACTGTGCGCGTGCGTTTACTGTTTGCGCATTAAGTGGTAAGTAGTATGGGAAGTGCTTTGGGAGGGGGGAGGTAGGTGGGATGATGGGATGATGGGATGGGATGGGATGGGATGGGATGGACGAGCGCGGTGTGATGCAGTGTATATCATCGTTACTACCGTCTCGTTGTTTGGAGCAGGCGTACCACTTACCATCAGACGAACAACCCGCTCGTCTCATAGCGATATTCAATAAGAATTATGGTGTAGTATACAAGTGGACGAACGGGAGGTGCTCGAGTTCAATAACAATTCTCATCCCACGCGTGGGGTTAGCTCGCTGGCGAAAGAGTCGATTGCTGCACTGTGCCTTTGCTTTATAAAAATCATTCAAAGTGTGCGTGTAGGGTCGGCAACTAAAGCGAGGCGAATCTATTCGTGTATATACGCACGCACACGCACGCACACGCACGCACACGCGTGCACACGCCTGCACACAGACGGAATGCGCTAACCGTGTGCAGTGCACTGGGCTGGGGGCGAGGCGCTGTACACGCGGGGCGGTTGTCTACAGGGCAGTAGTGGACGCATCCCTGACACCATTAAAATGAAGTTTACTGTCCTCAGTCGGATTTTTTTTTAATTTCGTACAATCAATAACGTGGTCAGCGGCCAGGGGCCAGCGGCCAGCAGCACCAACGGCCGGCAGCAGCGATGCGTCAGGGCGTGTACACTGCACATTGTGTAGCTACTTCTACGGAGAGAGGAACGGCGCGTTCACCTGATGCTAAGTGATGCGCCGCCCATAACAATGTACCGCTAGTAGAGCGTATTATGTACTCGTTAATGTTGTGCTCGTTGCCTTGAGACATGACACGGCGCGTCTTGTTACCCCAGTCATTTTACCATCCGCAGCGCCCCTCAAACTGGGCTACAGTCATGTCTGCACAGTACTGTTTGTGGTCTGCAATAGACGCTGCGGTAGTACCTACTTAAATCGTCTGTAGTAACAGAGATCTACCACCAATGACCACCATCACAATTATTTAAATATATAGACATCGAGGTGCGCGCACCGGCGCTGATGACGAGCTGATGAGGAGCTGGACTACTCATAGGGATGAAAAAAATATTTTTATTATATTTATTCCCGGCCAGTGTGCCCGCAGCCTGCCGCCGGCTCCTGGATCAGCTTCGAGTGTTTGTTTCGTTCCCCTGTCTAGCGAGTGACACTAATTACGTTTGTAAGTGGCGGGGCGGGTGAGGAGAGGGTTGATAGGGTAGCGGGAGCGGAGAGAAGGAGAATTCGAAAAGAAGAAAAATATTTTTTAATGAGCAATACTTTTGTTTTCTTTTTCTCGTTACCGCCGACACTTCTCGCTCCAGAAAGCAGCAATTTTGTACTGATAACGAACGGTAGCGGCGGAGCAAGCGCGACCTTACTGCGTATACGTCACGGTACAAAGTCCAGCGCGCGCCGCACAGCCGCAGCCCTGCATGGCGCACCGCGCACCGCGCACTGCGCACTGCACAGCCGCACCACTCTGCGCCTTATTGGAAGACGTTGGAGTTTATTTTTAATGACAATCTCGACGTTGACGAACAGAGATTTACATTGTTATCGATGCGGACATAATGCGATGTTTATTTTAAAATTTTAATGTATAAGGTTCAATTTCCTTTGCAACATTACTGGTAGAGCGCGCGGCGCCGGACACGAGCGTTGTAATATCAACTCTATGTTGTACGGTAGTTCGGTATATATTCAAGTACACGCGGCGCGGCGGGATGCAGTACTCGAATGTCAGCGCGCATGCGCGGTGCGCGTGGCGCGTATGGTGTTGCCGCGCTCGCGGCTAATGTCACCGTCGCGGGTAGCTTATAACTTATAGAAACCTAATGTTTATTTCCTATTGGTAAGCGAAACGCGTGCCCATAGCGGTGTGCTGTGAGGGGTAGATGGCATACACTGCATCTGATCTTGCTTGTCGTCTTGAGTTTTTACATGTTATATTCTGTAATACTACTCATTTCATTAACAGCGCCGTTTACTGAGTCGTAGTAAAGCCGGAACGGAGTAAAAGTGTGTTTAGTATCGGCAGTCGGTGCCGGCCTCCGGCAATGCTCACCTGCCGCCGATATATACAGTAGTTCTTATCAGTAATGCACAGAGTTTGTTTATAATGTATAAAATGCAATTGTGTAAATTTTCTTTCGCAATGTATTATCGTGAACCTCGTTATACGAGTTGGCAGACGGGCGCGCGATGTTTATTTGGCGGTGAACGTGTTGCGCACCAGTGCAGGAGTGCCGCGCCGGGGCTGGCAACACGCCGCACGCCGCGCGCCGCACGCCGCGCGCCGCACGCCGCGCGCCGCACGCCGCGCTCAGTGAGTCCGGCGCGCCGGAGCACGACGGACGTGTTGTTGCGTCGCTTTGTTTCCCTTGGTCCCGCGCGCGCCGCAACGTCTGCCCGCGCCTCCCACTCCCGCGACCACCTGTTCCACGGGCGCGAAGCGGTGCGAGGTCCGCTCCACGCCGCTCCATGTATATATATATATATACATACATACATACATACATACATACATACATACATACATACATACATACATACATACATACATACATACATACATACACACACACACACACATTCATTTTATATTTGAAAACGCTCGCTACACGAAAATTTAAATAATGTAACAATTATTTATTAGTTTCGTTTGTATTCGTGTCAATCAAAGTAAACTGGATATGAACCATTGAGGCGGAGGCGCGCGGTCGCTCGGCTGCAGCAGCTGCGCGCGCTAGAACAGCCGCCGCAGCTGAGTCGCAATGCATTGGAGCTGAAGCGGTGCTCGGGTCCGGGGTTTGCCCCCAGCAGCAGCCCGCAGCAGCTCGCCGGCCGCCCGCTGCTGGTGGGGGCGCAACAATAAACCATAACATAAACTAAAGAAATCGTTACAGAGTTATTGCCCGTGCGCATGCGCGTGCGCGTGCGCGTGTGTGCGTGCGCGTGTGCCAACAAGAAGGTTGGGTGCCGCTGGAGCACCGCGCCCGGCGGCGGCCGCGCTCGGGCGGGGCGCTTGTTACTCTGCTGCAGTATAATTACTGCACGACGCTCAGCTGCCCGCGCTACGGCTACTGGTGCACAGTAAATAATTCATTTGTTTATCGTACATGCAGTCGAGTGCAGTATCTGTTCGAGCGCGTCACTTGCGACGCCCACTAACCAACACATTGCTGACAGTTGTCCGGTGCTGGTGTCTCGTTGCAGCCGACACACAGTACTGTGCGGATATTACTGTGATCCGGTTTGAAGGGCGCTGTAGCTATCACTGATGGTAGTGTCTCTGTTGCCGGAGACCGTCTAAATACCATCGCAGCGCCTATTGCAGCCGACACACAGTACTGTGCAGACATTACTGTGATCCGGTCTCAAGGGCGCTGTAGATAATGAAATCAATTGGGTAACAATACTCAACATCTTATGATAGATGACGAGCGCAATGCGGTGCAGGGTATACCATCCTAACTGTAGCCACGTTGTTACGGGCAAGCGTATCACTTACCATTAGGTGAATATGACAGTGATATACACAGCAACACATTGTGCTTTCGCCTTGAGCCATACAGTGTCGAGTCTCGTTACTCCAGTAATCTCATTAGCTGTAACGTCCTTTAAACCGGATCACAGTAATGTCCGCACAGTACTATGTGTCGGCTGCAACAGGCGCTGCGGTGGTACCTAGACGGTCTGCGGCAACAGAGACACTACCACCAGTGATAGCTACAGCGTCCTTTAAACCGGATCACAGCAATGTCCGCACAGTACTGTGTGTCGGCTGCAACAGGCGCTGCGGTGGTACCTAGACGGTCTGCGGCAACAGAGACACTAGCACCAGTGATAGCTACAGCGTCCTTCAAACCGGATCACAGTAATGTCCGCACAGTACTGTGTGTCGGCTGCGATAGGCGCTGCGGCGGTACCTAGACGGTCTCCGGCAACAGAGACACTACCACCAGTGATAGCTACAGCGCCCTTCAAACCGGATCACAGTAATGTCCGCACAGTACTGTGTGTCGGCTGCGATAGGCGCTGCGGCGGTACCTAGACGGTTTCCGGCAACAGAGACACTACCACCAGTGATAGCTACAGCGCCCTTCAAACCGGATCACAGTAATGTCCGCACAGTACTGTGTGTCGGCTGCGATAGGCGCTGCGGCGGTACCTAGACGGTCTCCGGCAACAGAGACACTACCACCAGTGATAGCTACAGCGCCCTTCAAACCGGATCACAGCAATGTCCGCACAGTACTGTGTGTCGGCTGCGATAGGCGCTGCGGCGGTACCTAGACGGTCTCCGGCAACAGAGACACTACCACCAGTGATAGCTACAGCGCCCTTCAAACCGGATCACAGTAATGTCCGCACAGTACTGTGTGTCGGCTGCGATAGGCGCTGCGGCGGTACCTAGACGGTCTCCGGCAACAGAGACACTACCACCAGTGATAGCTACAGCGCCCTTCAAACCGGATCACAGCA
>JARDVY010000165.1:2500-60000 GCA_029030555.1 Ornithoptera alexandrae | reverse complement strand
TGCTTTCTCCAGCTATATATGGTCCTTCAAACCGGAACACAGTAACGTTTACACACCTGGACGGTACCGGCAACAGAGACCCACCACAAATTACTCTCGTGTACATGTGACGATGAGACGGAGGACGGCGGACGGCGGACGGCGGCGCGTGGTCACCAGCGTACTCCAGCTCTCGTGTGCTGCCCTAACGAACTGAGCTCTAAGCAAACCTGGAAGGAAACCTGCAACCAATTGAACTTTTTATTTTCTAAGAACGGCTGACAAACGAGCGAACAGTGCACCTGGTGGGAAGTGGTCACTGACGCGCGCGGACTGCCGCAACGCGCAGTCGCGACCTTCAACAACTGAACTGGACCTGGTCGTGCACTGCTGCTGTGCAGCGTCAGCGCGTTGCGACGCTCCGCCGCAACCCAATCAATACAGGGTACACCAGCTTTCGACCCTCGCGCTCGGGGAACGGTTCCTTGGTAGACCCATTACATAACTTCCGGTATAACCAGGCCGTGGCGCGACTCGGTGACACACGTGCACCTAACGGTGCTGTAACCCTCGCGGCGGAGGAGCAGGGCCAGGCCCCGCGGACAGCGCCGGCGGCTGGTCGATAGCTTGCCGGTTAGTGATAGTCCGCGTGCGCGCTGCGAGCGAACCCGGCCCCCGACCCCCGGCCCCCGACCCCCGACCCTGTGCCGGTGCCGGTGCCGGTGCTGGTTGTAGCTAGGCGGCGCCGAGGGCAGGAGGCCGCCGCAGGGTGCACGCGGCGCCACCACACCAGCGCTTGGTTCGCCATGGGTGAGTACACGCGGCGCGCGTCCGCTCCGTCAGCTCCTCGCCGTGACGTGTATTCTACAAAAGACCAATTCGGTCTCCAGCTCCTCTGCTCACCAGCCGGTGTTCAAGCCGGACCTTCTTTATGACCTTAAACCGTTTTTTCCACTGTTTACCAGGAATGAGGTGATGATGAAGCAGAATGGCTGCTGCTAACATTATTGCGGTGTGTGTGAACAATGCTCTTTGCGAGCATTGCACGCGGCCGCAGCGCACGTGCCGCTGCCCAGGCCCACGCGTGGGAGTCACCTCTTCCACTAGTTACTGTTAGGCTTCGCTTGTCATTGAAGGCAATAGACTTTGTATTGAATCCCTTTCACTTGATTACTCACTCGAATGGATGAACACTGAGAAAAGTGGAAAGTCGATGATGGTATACAGCAATGCACGCCGCAACGCGATCAGCACAACGTGGAGTAAACGTGGTGTGACGACTCCTCACTGCGCGTGGCGCCACGGCCCCGCCTTCACCATCTCCCGCTGCAGCCTCCAGCGCTAAAGCAATCTCAGCTTTGTACTTGGTAATGTAAAACGATTTATATTCGTGCGTTGTGTAACTGTCTCCCCGCTCTGCCGTGCCGTGGTGCCGTGCCGTGGTGCCGTGCCGTGGTGCTGTGCTGCTCGCAGAGGAGGAGTGCGAGGAGAGCACCGCGCTGCCGGTGCGCTACCGGCCGGAGCCGCCGGACGCGCTCGCGCGCGCCTCCCGCTTCACGCCGCACGAGATCAAGCTCATGTACCGCGGCTTCAAGCAGGTGAGAGCAACGCCACCAGCACCATCACCATCACCAGTTTCACAATAAATTAAACACTCCTTAATCACGTCCGTTCGTCCCGTAGGAGTGCCCCACCGGGATGGTGGACGAGGAGTCCTTCAAGAACATATTCTCACAGTTCTTCCCGCTTGGAGGTAAGTGAGTCGAGCAGACGGCGGGTGGTAGGCTGGTGGTGTGTCGGTGGTAGGCTGGTGGTGGTCTTCCGGTGAACGGTCGATGCGCCACTAATGCTCCGGCGCGCATTATTACACGGCTAAGTAAACGCGCGCGACGTCCGGGTGCAACGGCGACGGCTGCACTCGGCCGGGTGATGCGGCGACGGCTGCACTCGGCCGGGTGATGCGGCGACGGCTGCACTCGGCCGGGTGATGCGGCGACGGCTGCACTCGGCCGGGTGATGCGGCGACGGCTGCACTCGGCCGGGTGATGCGGCGACGGCTGCACTCGGCCGGGTGATGCGGCGACGGCTGCACTCGGTCGGGTGATGCGGCGACGGCTGCACTCGGCTATAGTATGGGTTATTTGTTTCAACGAAACCTCGAGAGGATCGCCACGTTCACCTGATGTTAAGTGATACGCCCACCCATAACAACGTGCCGGTAGTCAGAATGGTATACAATGCACCACTCTGTGCTCGTCACCTTGCGACATGACGTGAAGTGTACTGGTGATCCTCGGCGTCAGGTACTAACCAGCGCCCGCTGCCAAACAAAGCGGTGCTCATCAGGGTTATTTATGTTTTTTTTATTTATTTGTTTGTTTATTTTTTTATTGCCTCCTTCAAATAATAGAACGTAACAAACACGAGCAATATGCTGCAATGTAAACATCCTAACTAACTAAGCAAGCGAACGTTGCGCTCGAAACGCTGCTGTTCGGGATCGTTAAGCAACAAGTTGCTGCTGAGCTGCAGCACGCGACCGGCCGCATGAGATGTCACGTTACATGTCGTGAGCTGTGATAGGATTTGGTCGCGGCTGCCGTATTCCACACATCCACCGCCACCACCGCCGCCACCGCCACCACCGCCGCCACCGCCACCACCGCCGCCACCGCCGCCACCGCCGCCGCTCGCAGGGCCGCCACCGCCACGTCGACGTGACGAGGGCGCCTGCCCCACTTTTAAGAAAGATTTATATCCAGCTGTGGACACGGAGCTGCGATGATGATAATGATGAAACATATATTAATCTATGTCCTGGTGCCGTGCGGAACTCTGTGTGCGTGCGTGCGTGCGCGCGTGCGCGTGCGCATGCGCGTGCGCTGTACACGTGTTGTTGTGGTCCCGCAGACGCGACGCAGTACGCGCACTACGTGTTCAACACGGTGAAGCACAAGCACCGCGGCAAGCTCAGCTTCGAGGTACGTAGCGCCACAGCGCATACAGTCGCATGTGCATCCGGTCGTGGAGGCGGTGCCAGTGCATCCGTCAGCTGCTCTATGGGTGCTCCACAAACCCCGAGGAGAGGAGCGGAATAAGTTTATTGCAGTATGTATGTATGGAGCCCGGCAGCGGGGGGCGCCCACCCACGCGCCGGCAGCGCCCGTCGGACTAGCGGGACTGGTGGCCATCTCTGTATCTCGAGGTGTATGTGTGTGTGTGTGCGTGTGCGCGCGCACGTGTTCACGAGTGCGCGATGGTGCAGGAGTACCTGTGCACGCTGTCGCGCGTGGCGCGCGGCTCGCTGCAGGAGAAGCTGGCGTGGGTGTTCGCGCTGTACGACGCGGACGGCGACGGGCGCATCTCGCGCGCGGAGATGCTGGCGGTGGTGCAGGCGGTGTACGAGCTGCTGGGCCGCGCCGCCGCGCCGCCGGTGCACCCCGCCGCCGCCAGGGAGCACGTCGACAGGATCTTCCACGTGGGTACCAGCAGCGCACCGCCGCCACGGCGCGCCGAGAGGACGCGCCTGTGCCGTGGTTGCAGTCAAGGACAAACATTGTGATATACCACGGTGACATTAGTCCACGCTTGTTGCACCTCAACTCCTAACGCAAAGTAATGTGTCGGGTGTCACGGACGAACTGCACTCATTACTGCCATCCCCCGTGCAGCACTGATGAGTCGGTGACAGTGCACTGTCCTCGTTGCTGTGACCGAGTGCGCCGGTATTGACTTTATCTATAAGAGATGCACCGTCTGCATATTAAATGACATCAGTGTAAGTAAAAAAGATGAATGGACCCTGAATAGAGCTGCCCATTCGTACAATAGATCCTGAGGATTTAGCACCACCTCGACATCGACACTGAACTCTGTTTAAGATACGCAGCAATGAGATCCAGAGATGAGCCTGGTATGCCATAACACCTCGCCTCGTGATCTGCACAGTCGATGGCCTAGCACAAATCACTCAAGGTACCATTTGCCCTTTGCGACGTTCAGGCGCGCTGCTCCTGCGCCAGGAGTTGTCCTGCCTCTAGTAAAACTAAGTTATATTGCTCAGTGTGGGAAAGGTTACTCATATTAAAATAGACTTCATCACCAGATCAGTTTCCAGCAGGTAGGTTAGTAGGCACTGTTCGCTCGTTTGCCCACGACTTGCTATAAATAGACTGCGAGCTGGTCGAGTGCTACTCTTAGATATCCTTTAGTTGGCGATGGCGGCACAGAGGTGGCGCGCAGTCGCCAGGATCAGTTTTGTTAACTATTTTTAGGGACGGTATAGTTTTACTGTTTCATTAATCCTGGTCATGACGGCAGCTGCTTGGTGCGACCTGAACGTGGAGGTCTTTGCACCAGGTACTTCTGCGAAGAACTGTTCAAATATATTTGCGACTCGTTGTTCTTGTTGTTCCCTGTGGGTCACAGTGCTGTCGGTATTCAATTCTATTCACCCTTGCACCGCGGGGCGGGGCGCGGCGGCGGAACCGCTGCACTAATGACGTGGGGCGCGTTGCAGCTGATGGACGCGGACGCGGACGGCGCGGTCTCGCCGGAGGAGCTGGCGCGCTGGTGCACGCGCGACCCGGCGCTGCTGCGCTCGCTGGACACCCTGGACACGGTGCTGTGACGCACGCCCGTCCCGCGCAGGCGAGTGCCCGCCCGCACGCGCACGCGCACGCGCACGCGCACGCGCACGCGCACGCGCACGCGCACGCGCACGCGCACACGCCCAACGTCGTAACACTGCCGTGCTCTGGTTCGAAGAGTCGTCGCGACAGTCAACCACTCAACGAGACATACCAGCTCACCCCGAAGCTGCGAGCGCAGTGTGAACCAATGCGTTGTTATGAGTGGAGCGCATCACTCGGCAGCTGGAACCTTTTATCCACAATAAGCTAACACTTGATATTAGGTGACACTGCCCCGCGGCCGGTGCAGCACGCTCCTCACAGAGCCCTCAACTGGTTATCATTAGTGCTGCGCGCTGTTAATCAACTTGAATAATCTCCGCGGACGTTTGCGGGAGCTCCATGATCAGCGGTGGAGGTGCACCGGCTGATGGTGGTGATGAGGATTCTCTGAGCTGCACTTCCGATTGTACGCTGCGGTTATATTCAAGGTGTGTGTGTGTGTGTGTGTGTGCAGCGGGAATGCGGACGCGCAGGCTTCGTGCTCCACCGTGGACGACGTGCCCAGCGACGCGGCCACGCCGCCCACGCCGCCCACTCCGCCCAGTCAGCCCACTCTGCTCACCGCCACGGTAACTGTTTACCGTATCGTAGCTAGTGTATATTTCAGCCGCCTTCAGGTTTGAAAGGCGCTGCAACTGCTGCTGACTGCCGCTGTGGAAGGTTGTTTGTTTTTTTTTGTTTTACGTGGGGGTAGTGCCTACGCATACTCGTTCTCGGGGGAGCAAGGACGGGTTAAGTCGGACTTGCACCGACTAAAAGCCCCACGATGTTCCGCCTCATCGCCTGATGGCAGGGTCACGGGAACGCTATCGCTCGCAACCGCACTACCCTGCCGGCGCTAGCCGCTTTCGCAGACCCACCTTGGGAGGAAGGGATGAACCCTTCCTTTCCAGGGCGCGCCGGAACATACAACGCCCCTCCTCGATCTCCTGCAGTTGCCCAGAAGCCATGGAAGCCACGGGAGAAAACCTCTCCCGGCTCCCCGCGGCGGATAAATGTTAGACCCGCCGCTACTTGTCAGCGGCCGCGGAGGATAGGGAGAACGGCGCATCTCAATACCGGCACTCCTCTTCCCCCGCGGCCCCACTGCCGCCGCATCGATATGTACGAGGGTCACGCGATAACATCGAGCCGTTCTTCCGCAACACTCGATCGGCGCCCGGATTGAAAGGGCCTGCCTCGGGGAGGGATGTGAGCACCTCTCCCCACAGAAAATCTCTACGTGGCGACGCGTTGGAATACGAGACGCGCCGCGAGATACACTCCAGGAACCCTCTCCAAGGGGGCGTCGGCCTGACAGCCCTTGTCGGTCGCGACGCCAGGTTCCTCTGCCTAAGGAGGCAAGCGGCGGTCGTGCGCTCGGCTCCGCCCGTTGGTGACGAGCTGTCTGCGCACTACGACCGCCTCCTGCCCCCTCGGCGCCCGCTCTCTGTGACGCTCGGTCTCCCGTTTCTGCGACATAACGATATCTCAGAATCAGAATACCGCATCCCATGACGCCTCGCTTCCGACCATGGCCCGCACCACTGCCGGCAGCGAGAGGTCACTTCCTATCGCCGCTACGAGCGCGGCCCTATCCTCCCCCCATCGCGGACAATCGGCCAAGGTGTGCGACGATGTGTCCACCGGATGTCCACACTCGTCGCACGCCTCGTCCGTTCTACCGCTACAATGACGCTGGTGCACATATTTCTCAAAGCAACTGTGCCCCGTGAGTATCTGCACCAGGCAGAAATTGAGAAATCCGCAGTCCCTATCCAGCCAGTCCGCGGGGATCGGCCGGACGGCCTCCACGGTGAGGCGGCCGTGCGTCGGGTCTCGGAGTCGCCGCTCCCATCGTCGACGCACGTCCAGGCGCCCCTCTCGGCGCCCCCTCGCCTCCTCGTCCGGCGACGGACGCTCGCCCCTCTCGAGGGCACACTTCCGCCGACAGTAAACACGCGCCAGCGACTCAGTATCGAGATCCCACGGCTTGCG
Organism: Ornithoptera alexandrae; assembly: GCA_029030555.1. Lineage (NCBI taxonomy): Eukaryota > Metazoa > Arthropoda > Insecta > Lepidoptera > Papilionidae > Ornithoptera > Ornithoptera alexandrae. The sequence goes on along the minus strand of JARDVY010000165.1, from coordinate 53,350 downwards.
GCCCAGCTGGGTGGGTTCCACTTCGCTGCACCGTGTGCCGGGCCACGGTTACTGAGCCCCTCCGCCACGACAAGGCGGGAACCCGTTGGGGGAGGGTTGCTTGGTTGCTTTGGTTTTAAATAGTTTGCTATATTTTTCACCACACGAGCGCAAACACAGCTCGTCTCATGGTACGGTTGCAGATGACGCAGGAGGCTGTGCCCCGGCGGGCGAAGCGCCGCGGCCGCCGCTCCACCTCCACGCAGAAGGCGCGGTGAGCGGCGTGAGCGACACCAACATACCTTCCTGTGGGGCCGGGTACAGCACTGAGCATCTGATGTGCTTGTTCAGCGCGAGCTCCCGGCCCCGCCGCCAGCTCGGCGCCTGGCGCACGTCCGCGCGCACGCGCCGGCTGCTGTCCCAATCTCATTTACATATATGTACATGATTCAATTGTCACTCTGTCAGATAATGCTAGACATGTAAAGAGATACAGTACTGTAGAGCGTGGTGCTCCCCGCCGCGCCCCGCCTCACGCTCCCCGCGCTCGCAGCGACGCGACGGAGCGGGGAGCGTGAGGCGGGGCGCGGGGAGCGTGAGGCGGCGCACGCGCACTGCGCACGCTAAGAAATGACAGAAAAGTTTACGTGACATAATTAAACTTGAATTTACCCGCTCGGTACGTTCAGATATAACTATTGATGCATTACTGTGTGCGCGTGCGCGTGCGCGTGCGCGTGCGCGTGCGCACTGTACGTCACTATTCAGCGACGCGTCGTGCGGTTCATTACATATACTTATAAATATATATATATATATATCTCTTACAGCCCATGTGGACATAGTTCAAGTTTTCGTATATTTCGTCTAATTTCATCAAATTATTGCTCCGGATACGGAAAGAGTGCACATTTGTATTAATTCTCATAAAATAATTACGTTGCGGCGCGCGCGCAGCCGCCGCGGTGTCCGCACTTGTAGTAGTGTTAAGGTTTTCACTGAATTGCAATAATTTACTTTACACTTCTACTACTTGGTGAAGCTGCACGTCCGCGTGCAGGTGGGCGCGGCGCCCACGCGTGGGACCGCACGCTCACCCCCGGGCACCTCTCGATTCTATAATAATATTGCTTAGTGGTTAGCATAAATATCTTCTCTTCTCTACGTAGCTTTAAATAGTAGGTGCGCGCGCCCGCCCCACGCCCGTCACTTCATTCCGAGTGATGTGTGCTTTAGAGTGTCAGTGGTTCAGTGGTTGGCGGCGAGGTCGCAGGCCCCACTCTCTCGCTGCACTTCTATATAGGTCAGTTTAAACACAAGTCTAACATCGCATCGGGTTATTTACCGCTTGTGCACGCGGCGGTGGTGGTGGAGGTGGTGGTGGTGGTGACGGTGGCGGTGAGATGCGGGCGCGCCGCTGGTGCTGCTCACGTTGTGCCAAATTATATGTAACGTTGCTGATGATGCGTGCGGCTGTGGCCCGCCCACGCGCACGCGCACGCGCACGCCCAGCGCCCACGCCCACGCCCTCGCCCAGCGGCGGGCGCGGGCGGCGTTGCTGCGTCGCAGATTCTATTTACTGTTCACTATTGATCTATTAATAAATTCTCCCTCTATTTCAAGTTGACACAAGTTGTTTTATTTCCCCGCCGCACTCGGGTACAACCACTCACTCGAGAGCAGGACCTGTGAACTTGCCCCGTGTGATTGGGGCGGCGCACTCGATAGCAAGTGATGCGCCCGCCCGGAGCAACGTGCGCGCGATACGCGTCACACACGCACGCACCCCGTAACCCCGCACCCCGCAGTCGGGGTGGACACGCGGAGGTGAACGGGGGAACGTGTCATCGTCTCGCCCTCTGTTCACGTCCGTTTGCGACATGTGATATAAAACAGTTGCTATGGACATTTCCGGTACGTTGACACTTTGTCATTTCCGCCAAAAATCAATACGATTAATTATTAAAACAATTATTTAATACATTAGTACTATAATTAAAGAAATCGTTATTTAATGTCGCTCTTGTAACAACAGCGCGTCAGAAAGATTTCTATTTGTATCAATGTTAAAAACAGTCGCGTTGTCGCGCGATAATGCGACTGACGGCATGAAGATGGCGGACTGTCGCCGAAGGGGGCTCTACTAGGTCGCGGAGACCAGATCCGCGAGCCCTGAGTCTGATGAAGCTGCAATAGTTGTCAATAAAACTTACGGCGTACACTTCATCATAAAACAAACTAGAGGAACTCACTGTTGCTCCGCTTCCCGCTCTGTGCTGTTATTACTCTGTACTAAACTAACTGTCACCGTACTTCGAGGGTGTTTCTGATGTGGATGCTGACGATACTCCCGGCCACCCAGCGACGTGCACACGGCATCACATTGCGCTCGTTGCATTAATACATAAGATGCCCCAATAATTTCACTAGCTACAGCGCCCTTCAGACCGGAGCACAGTAATGTCTGCACACTGTTGTTTGCCGACAATATTAACAATAGACAATTATTTACAACAATTTTCGCAGCAACATGCAGCACAACAGTGCGGCCCACCAGCAGTAGGAAAGGTAACTGCGTGGCAGTAAGCAGCTCCGCAGGTACACACTACCAGATACGCGAGCCGCGTTGGAGCAGGATAGCTGTAATGTAAATATGCACAGGGGGGTGAGGGCACTTGCTCAACAGGTCAGGAATCAAAGCCAACCTGACCAGCTCGCGGTGCAGCGCGCTAACGAACCACCGAGGCTCTGGCCCCCGCGAACGACCGCTCGTAGTGCCCGGCCGTGCGGGCCCCACGGGGGTGGGTGGGGGGCGGGGCGGGGGATCGGGCGGGTATGTCCAGCAGTGGACGTCTGTCGGCTAAAGTTACTGATACTACTACTAAATATGCACAGAAACAGAAAGAAGTAAACAATTAATATAGAGGGGTGGAAGCAGGGTGTGCTGACGTTCAGCTCACGGATACACAAATAATAAACCTTTGACGTTTTGTTGTTAAGCGGTTAGCGCTGGATTAGACGAACTGTTTCTGTGAAGGTCACGTTACCGGATGCGGCTGGGGGCCGACAGCCTGCGGCGGCGGCGGCGGCGTGGGGGGGGGGAGGGGAGGAGCAGTAGACTGTGTGGGACCCAGCAGCCCGCCGGGGGGCGTCCGCGGCCGGATTCAAACAAAGCGGCGGCCGGAGACAAAGCATGCGGCGGACTTTGTATTGTCTCCGCCGGTCCCAGTTGATAAGCGGTAGCGGCGGGCTGGCGTAGAGCGGAGCGGAGCAGGGGTGCAGTGGTGGTGGTGGTGGAGAGCGAGGCGCAGCCTCCGGTCCGGATCCGGGGCGCTGAAAGTATTCCGCGGAGTTACTTTGCGTTTAATTTGGTTTGCGTCCCGCTCAAGTTGCGCCGAAGCCGGAAGCGGATGCGAGCGCGCCGCCCCAACTTTTATAACACTTCCGGTACGAAACTAAACGAACTAATAGAAGTTTTACTTTGGAGCAACGGCGGTGAGTGATGTTTGTTTGTTTGTTTGTTTGTTTGTTTGTTTTGTGAAGCCATAAGCCGGCGAGCGGACGAACTAACAAACAAAACCTGTGCATTGCCTGTCATCTGAGTGCGCCTGTCTCTCTGTGCGTGCGCGTGTGCGTGCTCGTGCGCGTGCGCGTGCACCCGTCCGCCGCTCGTTCGCGCCGAGCCTCTTTGCTTACTTTGCTTACATTTCTTTGTGCACACTTTTCGTAACATTTTTGTATTTTGCGACCTCAAAATCTCCAAAAAACGAGCGCCAACATTGAAGAGGCTCTCCGCCCCCATGCACCCTCGTGCACCCCTACGCCCGCCGCACTTCGCCCGATGAGAAAACAATGACAAACTGCACTCCCCCCGTACCTCCCAATTCCGTTAATCTTAACGTCCTCGCTCCCTTCCAACGCATCTCTCCCTGCGCATCTTTGCGAGACCTTTGTATCCTCACCAGCTCATGTAAACGCACGTGGCCAATTTAACGTCGAAGCCTTCTCTTATCACGACCAACTCTTCCTCCCTTACCAATTCTTTGTCTTGGACCCCAACCCCGCATCGTCATGCAACGGAACTTCAACGAGATCGACGTTTGTTTCTCTTATGCGATTAGGCGACGGGACGAGCGTCACGTTCACCTGATGGTGAGTGACACGCCCGCCCGTAACAACGCGGCGCTAGTTAGGATGGTATGCACTGCATCACCTCAGACATATGATGTTTGAGTCTCGTTACCGCAGTAATTACACTAGTTGCAGCGCCCTTCGCTGCAATAGGGCTGCGGTGGTACCTACCTAGACGGTATCCGGCTACAGAGAGCTGCCCGTGTTCTACCTCTCCTGTCCTGGAGGATTGCCTGGAACAGTTCGCCCCCGGCCGCCAGGCGGCGCGTGTCCACGTTCAGGTCGGATGTTTAGTTTCAGTCAATTGTCTGCCCTTACATTAACGTGAGCATATAATGTTCATCTATCCGTGCAGTCACGTGCGGCGAGCTGGTGCCGGTTCAACCGTTCCTTTGTGCGAGGGGAATTGCCCGCACGTCCGCACGCCCCTACGCCCCCTCGTGCCCTCGCCTTCGCCCCCCCGCGCGCTCGCGTGGTGATAACTTCGTTTGTGAGAGTCCGTGAGGGGATTTGGAAATTTTGTTTCCGTTCATACCTAGCGGGGCACTTCGCCAATAACCAGCCGCTGCCCGGAAGTCAGGAGCGGCACTCCCGTTCCTCCAAGATGGAATATTTGTCCAACGCACGTACGGCTCAGTTCTGCACATCCAGTTCCGGATGTCGAGTACATACTGTCTGTCATCAAAATGGATTGAACGCCGCAGGAGTCGGAGACGCCGCGCCACCGCACCCCCACTGATGGCGCATTACCACTAATGGGGTAAATTGAACACTTATTTAAATATAAGCTTTAGAAGAACACATACCTAGACGGTCTCCGGCAACAGAGACACTACCACCAGTGATAGCTATAGGTCCTTCAAACCGGATCACAGCAATGTCCGCACAGTACTGTGTGTCGGCTGCAATAGGCGCTGCGGCGGTACCTAGACGGTCTCCGGCAACAGAGACACTACCACCAGTGATAGCTATAGGTCCTTCAAACCGGATCACAGTAATGTCTGCACAGTACTGTGTGTCGGCTGCGATAGGCGCTGCGGTGGTACCTAGACGGTCTCCGGCAACAGAGACACTACCACCAGTGATAGCTATAGGTCCTTCAAACCGGATCACAGTAATGTCTGCACAGTACTGTGTGTCGGCTGCGATAGGCGCTGCGGTGGTACCTAGACGGTCTCCGGCAACAGAGACACTACCACCAGTGATAGCTATAGGTCCTTCAAACCGGATCACAGCAATGTCCGCACAGTACTGTGTGTCGGCTGCAACAGGCGCTGCGGCGGTACCTAGACGGTCTCCGGCAACAGAGACACTACCACCAGTGATAGCTATAGGTCCTTCAAACCGGATCACAGTAATGTCTGCACAGTACTGTGTGTCGGCTGCAACAGGCGCTGCGGCGGTACCTAGACGGTCTCCGGCAACAGAGACACTACCACCAGTTATAGCTATAGGTCCTTCAAACCGGATCACAGCAATGTCCGCACAGTACTGTGTGTCGGCTGCAACAGGCGCTGCGGCGGTACCTAGACGGTCTCCGGCAACAGAGACACTACCACCAGTGATAGCTATAGGTCCTTCAAACCGGATCACAGTAATGTCTGCACAGTACTGTGTGTCGGCTGCGATAGGCGCTGCGGTGGTACCTAGACGGTCTCCGGCAACAGAGACACTACCACCAGTGATAGCTATAGGTCCTTCAAACCGGATCACAGTAATGTCTGCACAGTACTGTGTGTCGGCTGCGATAGGCGCTGCGGTGGTACCTAGACGGTCTGCGGCAACAGAGACACTACCACCAGTGATAGCTATAGGTCCTTCAAACCGGATCACAGTAATGTCTGCACAGTACTGTGTGTCGGCTGCGATAGGCGCTGCGGTGGTACCTAGACGGTCTCCGGCAACAGAGACACTACCACCAGTGATAGCTATAGGTCCTTCAAACCGGATCACAGTAATGTCTGCACAGTACTGTGGGTCGGCTGCGATAGGCGCTGCGGTGGTACCTAGACGGTCTGCGGCAACAGAGACACTACCACCAGTGATAGCTATAGGTCCTTCAAACCGGATCACAGTAATGTCTGCACAGTACTGTGTGTCGGCTGCGATAGGCGCTGCGGTGGTACCTAGACGGTCTGCGGCAACAGAGACACTACCACCAGTGATAGCTATAGGTCCTTCAAACCGGATCACAGTAATGTCTGCACAGTACTGTGTGTCGGCTGCGATAGGCGCTGCGGTGGTACCTAGACGGTCTCCGGCAACAGAGACACTACCACCAGTGATAGCTATAGGTCCTTCAAACCGGATCACAGTAATGTCTGCACAGTACTGTGTGTCGGCTGCGATAGGCGCTGCGGTGGTACCTAGACGGTCTCCGGCAACAGAGACACTACCACCAGTGATAGCTATAGGTCCTTCAAACCGGATCACAGTAATGTCTGCACAGTACTGTGTGTCGGCTGCGATAGGCGCTGCGGTGGTACCTAGACGGTCTCCGGCAACAGAGACACTACCACCAGTGATAGCTATAGGTCCTTCAAACCGGATCACAGTAATGTCTGCACAGTACTGTGTGTCGGCTGCGATAGGCGCTGCGGTGGTACCTAGACGGTCTGCGGCAACAGAGACACTACCACCAGTGATAGCTATAGGTCCTTCAAACCGGATCACAGTAATGTCTGCACAGTACTGTGAGTCGGCTGCAATAGGCGCTGCGGTGGTACCTAGACGGTCTGCGGCAACAGAGACACTACCACCAGTAATAGCTATAACGTTCTTCAAACCGGATCACAGCAATGTCCGCACAGTACTGTGTGTCGGCTGCAATAGGCGCTGCGGTGGTACCTAGACGGTCTCCGGCAACAGAGACACTACCACCAGTGATAGCTATAGGTCCTTCAAACCGGATCACAGCAATGTCTGCACAGTACTGTGTGTCGGCTGCGATAGGCGCTGCGGTGGTACCTAGACGGTCTCCGGCAACAGAGACACTACCACCAGTGATAGCTATAGGTCCTTCAAACCGGATCACAGCAATGTCCGCACAGTACTGTGTGTCGGCTGCGATAGGCGCTGCGGTGGTACCTAGACGGTATCCGGCAACAGAGACACTACCACCAGTGATAGCTATAGGTCCTTCAAACCGGATCACAGTAATGTCCGCACAGTACTGTGTGTCGGCTGCAATAGGCGCTGCGGTGGTACTTAGACGGTCTCCGGCAACAGAGACACTACCACCAGTAATAGCTATAGGTCCTTCAAACCGGATCAAAGTAATGTCCGCACAGTACTGTGTGTCGGCTGCAATAGGCGCTGCGGTGGTACCTAGATGGTCTCCGGCAACAGAGACACTACCGCCAGTGATAGCTATAGGTCCTTCAAACCGGATCACAGTAATGTCCGCACAGTACTGTGTGTCGGCTGCAATAGGCGCTGCGGTGGTACCTAGACGGTCTCCGACAACAGAGACACTACCGCCAGTGATAGCTATAGGTCCTTCAAACCGGATCACAGTAATGTCCGCACAGTACTGTGTGTCGGCTGCAATAGGCGCTGCGGTGGTACCTAGATGGTCTCCGGCAACAGAGACACTACCGCCAGTGATAGCTATAGGTCCTTCAAACCGGATCACAGTAATGTCCGCACAGTACTGTGTGTCGGCTGCAATAGGCGCTGCGGTGGTACCTAGACGGTCTCCGGCAACAGAGACACTACCACCAGTGATAGCTATAGGTCCTTCAAACCGGATCACAGTAATGTCTGCACAGTACTGTGTGTCGGCTGCGATAGGCGCTGCGGTGGTACCTAGACGGTCTGCGGCAACAGAGACACTACCACCAGTGATAGCTATAGGTCCTTCAAACCGGATCACAGTAATGTCCGCACAGTACTGTGTGTCGGCTGCGATAGGCGCTGCGGTGGTACCTAGACGGTCTGCGGCAACAGAGACACTACCACCAGTGATAGCTATAGGTCCTTCAAACCGGATCACAGCAATGTCCGCACAGTACTGTGTGTCGGCTGCAATAGGCGCTGCGGTGGTACCTAGACGGTCTGCGGCAACAGAGACACTACCACCAGTAATAGCTATAACGTTCTTCAAACCGGATCACAGCAATGTCCGCACAGTACTGTGTGTCGGCTGCAATAGGCGCTGCGGTGGTACCTAGACGGTCTCCGGCAACAGAGACACTACCACCAGTGATAGCTATAGGTCCTTCAAACCGGATCACAGCAATGTCTGCACAGTACTGTGTGTCGGCTGCGATAGGCGCTGCGGTGGTACCTAGACGGTCTCCGGCAACAGAGACACTACCACCAGTGATAGCTATAGGTCCTTCAAACCGGATCACAGCAATGTCCGCACAGTACTGTGTGTCGGCTGCGATAGGCGCTGCGGTGGTACCTAGACGGTCTCCGGCAACAGAGACACTACCACCAGTGATAGCTATAGGTCCTTCAAACCGGATCACAGTAATGTCCGCACAGTACTGTGTGTCGGCTGCAATAGGCGCTGCGGTGGTACTTAGACGGTCTCCGGCAACAGAGACACTACCACCAGTAATAGCTATAGGTCCTTCAAACCGGATCAAAGTAATGTCCGCACAGTACTGTGTGTCGGCTGCAATAGGCGCTGCGGTGGTACCTAGATGGTCTCCGGCAACAGAGACACTACCGCCAGTGATAGCTATAGGTCCTTCAAACCGGATCACAGTAATGTCCGCACAGTACTGTGTGTCGGCTGCAATAGGCGCTGCGGTGGTACCTAGACGGTCTCCGACAACAGAGACACTACCGCCAGTGATAGCTATAGGTCCTTCAAACCGGATCACAGTAATGTCCGCACAGTACTGTGTGTCGGCTGCAATAGGCGCTGCGGTGGTACCAAGATGGTCTCCGGCAACAGAGACACTACCGCCAGTGATAGCTATAGGTCCTTCAAACCGGATCACAGTAATGTCCGCACAGTACTGTGTGTCGGCTGCAATAGGCGCTGCGGTGGTACCTAGACGGTCTCCGACAACAGAGACACTACCACCAGTAATAGCTATAACGTCCTTCAAACCGGATCACAGTAATGTCCGCACAGTACTGTGTCTCGGCTGCAATAGGCGCTGCGGTGGTACCTAGACGGTCTCCGGCAACAGAGACACTACCACCAGTGATAGCTATAGGTCCTTCAAACCGGATTACAGTAATGTCCGCACAGTACTGTGTGTCGGCTGCGATAGGCGCTGCGGTGGTACCTAGACGGTCTCCGGCAACAGAGACACTACCACCAGTGATAGCTATAACGTCCTTCAAACCGGATCACAGTAATGTCCGCACAGTACTGTGTCTCGGCTGCAATAGGCGCTGCGGTGGTACCTAGACGGTCTCCGGCAACAGAGACACTACCACCAGTGATAGCTATAGGTCCTTCAAACCGGATTACAGTAATGTCCGCACAGTACTGTGTGTCGGCTGCGATAGGCGCTGCGGTGGTACCTAGACGGTCTCCGGCAACAGAGACACTACCACCAGTGATAGCTATAGGTCCTTCAAACCGGATTACAGTAATGTCCGCACAGTACTGTGTGTCGGCTGCGATAGGCGCTGCGGTGGTACCTAGACGGTCTCCGGCAACAGAGACACTACCACCAGTGATAGCTATAGGTCCTTCAAACCGGATCACAGCAATGTCCGCACAGTACTGTGTGTCGGCTGCGATTGGCGCTGCGGTGGTACCTAGACGGTCTCCGGCAACAGAGACACTACCACCAGTGATAGCTATAGGTCCTTCAAACCGGATCACAGCAATGTCCGCACAGTACTGTGTGTCGGCTGCAACAGGCGCTGCGGTGGTACCTAGAGGGTCTCCGGTAACAGAGACACTACCACCAGTAATAGCTATAGGTCCTTCAAACCGGATCACAGCAATGTCCGCACAATACTGTGTGTCGGCTGCAACAGGCGCTGCGGTGGTACCTAGAGGGTCTCCGGTAACAGAGACACTACCACCAGTAATAGCTATAGCGTCCTTCAAACCGGATCACAGTAATGTCCGCACAATACTGTGTGCCGGCTGCAATAGGCGCTGCGGTGGTACCTAGACGGTCTCCGGCAACAGAGACACTACCACCAGTGATAGCTATAGGTCCTTCAAACCGGATCACAGTAATGTCCGCACAATACTGTGTGCCGGCTGCAATAGGTGCTGCGGTGGTACCTAGACGGTCTCCGGCAACAGAGACACTACCACCAGTGATAGCTATAGGTCCTTCAAACCGGATCACAGCAATGTCCGCACAATACTGTGTGCCGGCTGCAATAGGCGCTGCGGTGGTACCTAGACGTTTATTTACAGCTCGGAGCATTTCTGGTTTAGTGTCTTAAAGTCGGCAAGATAAATAAACACTAGATAGCAACTACTCAGCAAGAATCGGGAACTCCCTTCGCCGGCGCAGCGCCACCCCCACTCGGTACGAGTAAAGCGAAGCGGGGGCTGCTGCGGCACAGAAATTGTGCAGCAACCCCCGCTGTCCTGCGGCTAATTACTCGATAAGTAAATTACTAACTAAAAGTGGTTTACTGTTGTGCGAGAGGCTCTGCACAGCGCCGCACTACACTGCACGGGTGCAATCAGCAGCGAGCGCTAATCGATTCCGCCGTGACCGCGACCTAATCAACACTTAATGAACGCGCGTCGCATATAAGTTGCGCGCGCGCCGCCACCGCCACCACCACCACCACCATCGCACAGCATGCACCTCCTGCTCGGTGAGTCCTCTAAACACACGCACACACATATCGCGCTCCTATAAGTTGAATGTCTGTTGTTTACGCCGAGCGACGAGGAGGGAGTACACCCCCTCCCTAACGCATATTCCTTATTTAACCTTCTCACCCCGCACCACTTAATCGCAGTAAATACACATTGAAGTAGTGTTTGCTTGCTTCCGCAGCGCTGGGCTTCATATTCCTGCACAATGTCGTCACGAGCTCGTGTGGTAGCGTCACCAGACAATATGGCGCTCACACGGCGGACACCGCACGGGATTCCGCGGAGTCTCACGGGCTCAAGCGAGACGAGATTCCGGAGCTGCTGAAACAGCTTTTAGAGCAAAGATCCTTGGAGAGTTCGGACGGCGAGCGCGTGCAGAAAAATGTAGCAAAACTGACGATTGAGCCGTACACAGAAAATAATATTACAAGAATCAAATGGAAGAAAAGAGATCCCGCGCAGCTGCCGAAAAAGCGTAGGAAGACCATCGCGCCGCTCGCGATTATAGTCACCAACCTTCCGGAGCTCACCAGGCTGCGTGGTCGGGGAGTCGGCGGCAAAACCAGTGTTAATAAAAAATCTAAATTGAGACATCAGCAAAGAGTAAAACAACAGCAAATTCAAAGTAATCGCGAGGTCACCAGTAAACTAGGCCAAAGTAATTGGAACACAAACTCGGAACCGGACTCTAGTAATGAATTGGACGTTACTAATAAAAGCGACATTATCAAGGAAAAGGACGATACTAATGAACTGGACCTTATTGATGAAAGGGACATTACAAAGAAAAGGGATGATACTAACGAACTGGACCTTATTAATGAAAGGGGCATTATCAAGGAAAGGGATGATACTAATGAATTGGTTCTTACTAATGAATGGGACGTTATAAAGGAAAAGGATGACACTAATGAACTGGACCTTTCTAATGAAAGGAACGTTATCAAGGAAAGGGATGATATTAATGAACTAGAAAGGGTCGTTATCAATGAAACGGACGATAGTAATGAACTGGACCTTACTAATGAAAGGAACGTTACCAAGGAAAGGGACGATACTAATAAAAGGGATATTACTAATGAACTAAATAGCCCGCATCAGAAGACTAATGAACTGATTATCCCGCATCAGAAGACTAATGAACTGATTAGCCCGCAGCAGAAGACTAATGAACTGATTAACCCGCAGCAGAAGACTAATGAACTGATTAGCCCGCAGCAGAAGACTAATGAACTGATTAACCCGCAGCAGAAGACTAATGAACTGATTAGCCCGCAGCAGAAGACTAATGAACTGATTAACCCGCAGCAGAAGACTAATGAACTGATTAGTCCGCAGCAGAAGACTAATGAACTGATTAACCCGCAGCAGAAGACTAATGAACTGATTAGCCCGCAGCAGAAGATTAATGAACTGATTAGCCCGCAGCAGAAGACTAATGAACTGATTAGCCCGCATCAGAAGACTAATGAACTGATTAGCCCGCAGCAGAAGACTAATGAACTGATTAGCCCGCAGCAGAAGACTAATGAACTGATTAGCCCGCAGCAGAAGACTAATGAACTGATTAGCCCGCAGCAGAAGACTAATGAACTGATTAGCCCGCAGCAGAAGACTAATGAACTGATTAGCCCGCAGCAGAAGACTAATGAACTGATTAGCCCGCAGCAGAAGACTAATGAACTGATTAGCCCGCAGCAGAAGACTACTTCTTTAAAAAATAATCAAGTGCCTGGTATCGAATTTGGCAGTTCATCTTTACGCGAAGGCAGTATTAATGTAGACACAGCAGCGGAAAATAGACTTGTGAAGACGATTGTCATAGAACCCGAAGTTAACTTGGACGTGGTCACAAAGCCCGGCGCGGGGGCACCAGCGCAGCATCCGGAGACAAGGGTCGGCAGTCGTGGGCCTTGTGCGGAGATTAAAGGAGACGCCGACTGCACACAACGGCAGAGCACCCGCAACATTTACAACATATCTTTTCTGTTCAATAGGTAATCAGAGCGCAGTCGTCACCTCCGCCACCACCACCACCACCACCACCACCACCACCACTACTACCATCACCACCACCACTACCACCACCATCACGACGACGACGACGGATGTAAAGACATCGCAATGTAACCTGACGCGGAATTATAATAAAGTTCTTGTCACTGAACGCCTGCTGCGTTTCTTCTCCGCGAGGTCCCCGCGCCGAGCACCGCGCCGAGCACCGCGCCGCGCACCGCGCCGAGCACCGCGCACCCAGCTCGTGTACGAATGTGTACTCGTACATATAACAGTATCTGGAGTTCCGCAAGGCTCACCTTGCCTCTTACATTATTCACCGTTTCTTTATACGATGAAGCGATAGGACGAGTAACACGCTCACCTCACGGTAAGTGACAAGCTCGTCCATAAGAACGTGGCGCTGTTTAGGATGTTATGCACTGCACTACATTGCGCTTCACGCCTGGGACATACGATGCTGAGTCTCTTTACCCCAGTAAAATTACTCCAGGCGGTGTGGTGGTACCTAGACGGTCTGTAGCAGTGCAGACCTAACGACGGTAACATATATAATAAGCAAGAAGTTAACTACAACAAGTTATAATCTGCTTTAACACCATTCATTATTCACTTGACATAAGTTTGATTTTTCACGTACTCGGTGCCGGTGCCTGTCGCATTGGTTTATTACAATTCGGACTCGACCCGAGCACGTGCTGTGTGCACTTATTGTAATAATTCGACATACTTCAGCCGTTAGACGTCCACGGCAGGCCCCAGGTCCCATCCAAATATTTTCACATCGATCGAGTAGGGATTCATATGGAGGGATTTGAGTCATTTTCCACTACGCTGGCCTAATGCGGGTTGGTGGGAATCCGAGCTTCGTTCATTGATTAGCAGGGTGCATCACGAGCTGGTAATGTCGGCTTGGGGCCCGTGAGCTGTTGTGCAGGGCACCTTATACCGTGCGAACTATAACGTATTGTAATGAAATACATTAATTTATAAAAATAAATTAATGATTTTATACAAAAAATATTAAATGACAAGAGCGCTTAAATGGCTCAGATAAAATTATTAAAATTTATGAAGTTGAAAATATAACTTAGCGAAATAGATTTGTCTCTAGAATATAAAACTTGACTAAAATATTTAATAATATTTTAAACTAACTTTATTCTATGACTAAAATACGAAAATAAATTTGAAAAAGATTCATTATAATAACAGTTCCAATAGGTGGGTGTTCGCGAGACGCCCTGGGGACGTAATAAGGAAGTGTTCGTGTATCGACCGGCTGTATGGGCGGCGCAGACGCATACTCGCGCTCCTACATACACATGGGCTCCGGACTGCGCACATGTACTGCGCACGTGTCGAATGTAAAACATTTGTTTCGTGCAAATTGATTGATATATTGATCGTAGGTTATTACTGACCTCCGATACGTACTGAAAAGATGCATACGGTTGGTGCACTGTATAGTATACAGATTGAAATAGTAATAAACATAAAAATGCAATGTGAGTGTATGGTGAAAAATTATGCAGGTATGAGTGTGAAAGTCTCTGGTGATCAGTTATAAAGGATATATCGGTTCGAATCCCGGAAACATATGAAAATGCAAATAATAATACATTACGATAAGGTAAGAGTGTGAAGGTTTTTTTTTTAAAAAAAAAATTATAAAGTATACGGATTAGACCGTGTAAGACGGTGCATGGCAAATTTAACATATAACATCAAGTTGATGGAGAGCGTGAGATACCAGCCGGGTGCAGTTGGTGGTTACTTATGTAACTACTTGATCATACTCCGGTTCGGGAAGTGTTAGATGGCACTTCGGTGATATCGAAATACTCAGAACCATGACTTAGGGCTTCCGCTCTGTGACACACGGGTGCTCGGCGTCTTAGTGGCTTGCCGCCATGACGCGTCGTGTTTAGTAACATTTGTTTGTTCCAAAGTGGACTCAACTGTGTCGACGCATCATGAGGTAGCGGAAGCGGATGCGAGCTACTGCCTCGATGCTTATCAAACATTGATATTGCGTGTTGTCGTAGCGTTACGTTAGCACCGTTACTGAGCTGATGCGTCTCACGGATTCGGTTGGTTGAGGACTTTTGCAAGATATTAATGTCTGCTGTGATGTCTTGTGCGCCTTTCATGATGATGTGCACCGATGATGGCCGACTGCATGTCTGTCGCAGTTCAGTGATACGACGTCTTCGACGGTCACCAGGCTAAATGTCACATTTGGAGGTTGCGCCTCACGTTCTGGTTTGACACTCTATCTTATTAGATTGTTCCAAGTCGGGACCCGTGATGACGGGGTTGCAGACTGTTTGCCCTCCCTATTTTATGAATTTTGTAAATGAAGTCCTCAATAGCTCCCCACGTTTTAAGATATGTGGCGAGTTGTCGGTGGGCGCGACAAACTTGATCAAAACAACATTTTACTCAACGACAAACACTCTATGCCTGATGGCTCATAATCAAATTGATATTTATTGGCTACATCCACTGCAGTGGTTGGCGGAGATATGCATTTACTTCATGTATGGTGGTTGCTGGTGGGAGTACGATCTCTCAAGGCTGCGATGTAACCGCTTTGCCATGCTATGAGGTGAGCTATGAGCTCTCCAATGCACTCCGTGGATTGCGACCCGCGCTGACTACGTAGTTGGTGGCGATGTCAATCCCAACACTACAATGCGTCTGCAAGTGCACCTGGCTGGTGAAGGTGGTGGCTCGTACAAGGACTAATTTCTGGGTCAGAGTACCCTTTACATCTATTATGCGTCCTGGAATGTGCGCTGACCGCACACTGTATATCTGGTTACGGTCGTATCTCGCGAGATGCCTACTCACGTTGCCATGCGCAGTTTGATCACAGTTTGTGCTTACGCACTGACAATGAGCCGAGTGCTCTTCCACTGGTTCGCCAGTAAACCTTGCTGTGGACTGCGCTCCGAGGACAATTAAACTCTCTCTGTTTCGGGGGGTGGGGTGGGGGGTGGCAGTATTTGGTTGGCGCTCATCGCATACGGCGGGGTCTGTTTATTGGAGCCGTATGCCATCCCCACATTTATTTTATCCTCACATTTTTTTAAAAAAATGCGAACTTAACACTTGTGTCCGGATCTTAAGAATTAATAAATATTGTAAACTCGTAACAAGGTGAGGAGCCCTTTACAAGCATGAAGAGTATATATTTAAGAAATAAACCACACGCACGGCATCAGACTACCTTAACAAATATTCACCCTTCTATGTAAACCTGAAACAACTGAATATTACTATAAGCACAACGCAGAACAAGCTCCTAATTAAGACGGTCACAAATGATTATAATTAATTAATGGCCAAAACAGAAACATTAATAATACTTTTTTTTTTGTTTTTATTATTTTAGGGGTTTTCAGCCTATCAAGGCTATGCCAACCCCATCGTAACCTCCCCTCCAACGGGTTCTCGCCTTATCGTGGCGGAGGGGCTTAGTAACCGTGGTCCGGTACACGGTGAAGTCAAGTGGAACCCACCCGGCCGGCCCGCGGTGAAGAGCTGGCCGAAGCAGCCGCTCTAGGTTCGAGCACCGGTTGGGGTAACTGGAGCTCACCGGAGCGGCCGGGGGCCGCAGGGGCGGCTGTGTGCTGCCCTAGCGGCCGGCTGCAGGGGCGGTTTCATACCGCCCCTCGCAGCCGAGGTGGGGTCGCGGAGGAAGTACCCTCTGCGGCTAACCGGTGTCGCACCGGCGATGCGGCGGCGGTGGGGCCGCGGGGGAAGAGGAATGCCGGTATTGAGATGCGCCGCTCTCCCTATCCTCCGCGGCCGTTGAGAGGTAGCGGCGGGCCTAACGTCTCTCTGCCGCGGGGAGCCGGGAGAGGTTTTCTCCAGTGGCTCCCATGGCCTCTGGGCGACAGGTTTGGGGGAACCGGTCGCCCGCACACGCATGAGGTCAAGGAGGGGGCGCGTTGCATGTTCCAGCGCGCCCTGGAAAGGGAGGGTTCACCCCTTCCTCCCGAGGTGGGGCTGCGCAAGCGGCCAGCGCCGACAGGGTCGCGGTTGAGTGCATGCGTTCCCGTGACCCTGCCATCATGGCGATGAGGTGGAACATCGTGGGGGTTTTAGTCGGTGCAAGTCCGACATAACCCGTCTACGCCCCCGCGAGGACGGGTATGCGTAGGCATTTCCCCCATGTAAAACAAAAAAAAAAAAAAAACCTATCGTAACCTAAGCACCTTTTATCTAATCATTACAATTAACTAACATATACTAAATACACAAATACCTATTACTTCTAACTACATTAAATTAACAAAATGTGCTTGTAGATAATTCCCGCTGCTGCTGATGTTGGTGCAAATAAAATACATTGACTTGTGCCGACGCTTCTGATGTCAATTTGCAAATTCTCCAACAATGTTTTTCTCAGCGGTCTAGTCCGGACACATTCCGTCAATATATGATGTACATCTTCTATTCTTTGGCACAAATAACAGTTGGGAGGAATCTGTAATTTCCATTAAATATTTGAAGTTGTTGAGCGGCATATGTCCGGAACGTAACCTGAAAGCAACTACAAGTAACTCTCTACTTATACTGCTGTTGGCAAACCAGGGTATACGAGGAGGCTCACTCTGTAAAGATTTATACCAAATCCCTTTCTCCTCGCTTAGTTCGATGAAGTAGTCTTTCCATTTCTTATAAATTTTGTCCTTTACTTTATTTAAAATTTCCGTATAATCTAAATTAATGAACGTTTCAAAACCATTTAAGATGCCATCATTTGCCAATTTGTCTGCCTCCTCGTTCCCATATATACCAACGTGGGACGGTACCCATTGCAACGTCAGAAGCCTATTTGTGCGTTTAAATTCCAAGACCTGACTTAGAATGGCATAAGCTATCGATGTGCCTCTTATTCCAGAGGCGCATCGAGCTATATGCTGCAAGGCGCTTTTGCTGTCTGTCAAGATAATAATTTTTTCAAATTGTGTTGCCTTTGCATATAATACGGCTTCCGATATTGCAAATAACTCGGCTGTCATTATTGAAACATTTGACATGATCTTATAACTAGTTTTAACATTAATACTAAGATCACAATAAGCTGCTCCAATACCATTAGATGCCTTAGATCCATCAGTGTATATTTTATGCCAATCCTTATATTTTATGTTTAGTAGCTTTAGTGTACAATACTTTAAAAAGTCCTTGTCATATTTATCTTTTGCTTGAGTTACTTCCTCGACTTCGCTACTAATAAAACTCATGTCCATGTTAGAGATCCATGTACACAACCTAAACAATTGTAATGGACAACACGATTTAATCTTTTCAGTTTTCATATCTTCGTAAACTAAAGCCAAAAGAGGTTTCTTTTTTCTTCTCCAATAACCGGAGTTACATGTGCCTTGTTACTCTTGTAAAATTTTTATAGAATAATTTTTTGTCCTTGACATTGCTTTTATACAATATTTAGCCGCCAAGTACTGTCTTCTAAAAGTAAGAGGGGGAACGCACAACTCGCACTCCATCACATGAATTGGAGTTGTTCTAATAAATCCACCAACTACACGAAGTGCCATATTTTGTACCATGTCTAGTTTCATTAAATGAGTTTTTGCAGCACTATCATAAATAAAGCTGCAAAAATCTATTCTACTACGGATTAAAGCTAGGTATATCTTCCTAAGATGTTTCGGGTGTATGCCCCATGTTGGCCCCGCTAGTACTTTAAGTATGTTTATAGTTTTACAAGTTTTATCTCGTGTCTCATTAATGTGTTTGTTGAAAAGTAAAGAGCGATCCAGCCACACACCTAGGTATTTAAAGTTTTCAACAGTCTCCAAATTACAATGATTAACATTTAAGGATATTCTGTCTCGTCTTCTCCCTCTGCTAAATAAACAAACTTTAGTCTTACTGTTAGATATACTTAAACCAATATTTGTTAAAATATCCGATGTCAAATCTAGAGCTTTTTGAACATTATTAACGCTCTCTTCTATAATTTTGTTTTGGCTAGATATAACAAAATCATCTGCGTATTGTAGCATATCAATATTATCTAGTTTACATAGATTCGCTGTAGCAATATTAAAGAGCAGAGGCGAGATGGGATCACCTTGTGCTAACCCTGTACCCGTCCATCTTACAGCATCATTATTTCCTTCAGTTGTAATTTGTAAATATCTTTTACTTAAAAATGTCCACAAATATTTACATACATTTGCACCAAAATTTAAATGATCCATAATTTTAACAAGAATTTCAATATTAACATTATTATAAGCATTCTCCATATCCAAAAAACATGGTACGGTGGGTATGTTTTTGGAAAAACCTATTTGTATCTTGGATACAAAACGCACCAAACAGTCAATACAAGACTGACCTCGTCTAAAGCCTACTGTATTAGAGTGAAGTATTTTATTTCTTTCTATAAACCATTCTAGTCGTCTACATAGCGCGATATGAAATATTTTGCATAAACACGAGATTAAAGAGATAGGTCTTATCTTGTTTGCTTGATTGTTACTTATATTCTTAGTTATTGGGATAATTTTAATCTTACGCCATTGATTCGGTATACAGGCATGTTTAAAAATTAAGTTATACATGTGTACCAAACATAACTTGCTATTGTTGGGCATATAAAAAACCATGCTGTATGTTATATTGTCAAATCCTGTAGCTGTGTCTTTTCTTTTTAAGCAGTTATTCAGTTCCTGGATGGAAAAGGTGGATTCTAAGTCCGCATTGGTGGAATTTAATTTGGGTATAGGAGCTTCAACGTAGTCTGGGGTCAATGACCGTAAGAGTTCGTTTTTCATCGTCTCTGAAGCTATGTTTGGCATTTTTTTAACTCCCTTTAACCAACGCATTTTCTGCCACACTTCTGTGGAGTTGGTTGCTTCAGTTATATTATTGCAAAATGATTTCCAATTATCTCTTTTCGCTCTGCGAATTAAACGTTTTGCTTCAGAAATCTTTGTTTTAAGTTTGTCGTAATTTTGTGGTGTGGGGTTACGCCTAAATTCCTTTAAAGCCAATCGCCGTTGAGCTACTACATGAGACAGAGATGGATTCCAATACTGTTTAGGTTTAAAGAATTGTTCAATTTTGTTAAAAATTTTGTTGACTGGGATGCTTCTATCGGCGGCATAATTAAGTTGGTCAACAAAGTTGTTATATAAAGTTTGAATATTGTTGTTATCTAATAAAAAATGGTTAAATCTTTCATATAATATATTATTATACTTCTTCCAGTCTGCTAGTTTAAAGTTACGACGTTCAGTTATATTGTGTTCTTCTAAAGTTTCAATTGAATATTTTATTATTAAATGATCGCTACCTAAACTTTCTTTTGTAACTTTCCATTTTATATAAATTGCTATGTCCGTAGTTACGAAAGTTATGTCCGGAGCAGTTTCATGTAATCTACCGTTAGTTAGGGATATTCTGGTAGGGCCCCCCGAATTAAGAGCAATAAAGTTATGTCCACACGAAGAGTCAAATAAATGTTTTCCTCTAATGTCTGTTTTGTATGACCAGTTCGTGTGGTGGCCGTTGAAATCTCCGGCTACAATAGTTTTGTTTGAAAAACAGCTAAACACATCTCCCCAATCACGTAATGAAGTACGAACAGATTGTGGACAATAAACTGACACTATATATTCCAGATTAATGCAATTCATTATTTTAACACATATAATTTCAATTCCAGCGTTCGTTATATTTACTGGATACATTTGAGCATTCACTGATTTATGAAGTAGTATTAAAACTCCACCATACGAATCGCACCTATCCTTTCTAAAAATTTGATAATTTTTAAAACTTAAATTCATGTTTGTGTTCAACCAAGTTTCACTTGACAGACAAATATGAATATTATCTTGGTTCAAAAAAGCTTCCAATTCACTTCTTTTCGGTATCACACTTTGTGCATTCCATTGTATAATATTAACATTAATCATATTTTTATTACTATCCATAATTGAATATTATGTTATATATCATGCCTAATAATTTGCCATCGCTTATAATTTTAACAACAATTACTGTTAACTCTCTAATAATTGATCTTAATATTAGTGTAACCTTTTCCTCTAAACTTTTATCAGACAAAAATATTTCCTTCGCTTTTTCGAGAATAACTTTAAACAAAACTTTACTCTCAAACCTCTCTTCATCCTTTTCTTCTTCACTTGATGTCGCCGTTTCTTCAGTTTCTTCTATTTTTCCTGATGCTTCTATATCCTTCCTACTCCTCGGTTTTCTCTTCTTTTTTCTTCTGCTATGTACTGTCCGATTATCTGTTAGGTTATCTGAAAAACACCTAGTACTATCCTCATTTTCCTCCAAACACTTTGTTTTTTTTTCCGAAATTACTACATCACTATAGGATTTCTTATGGATTATTCTTTCAGGTGTTTTATTACACATGCTACGTTTATTCTCCTAATTTTTACGCTCATCATTCATCGTCTCTTTTAAATACAAGTCCGAAGCCATTTTGTAGGTGCTATTATTTTTGCACATAATTGATCGAATCGCTTTTTCTTTTAAAAATATGGGACAATTCTTGTTAAATGCCATGTGATTCCCTTTGCAATTTATACACTTAAAATGAGTAGTATCACAGATGGGATGATTTTTACCACATTTTGGGCAAACGGTCTTTTTCTTTGTACAGGCTCTAGCTAAATGACCAAATTTCCAGCACATTGAGCACTGTGTAACAGGAAATGTATACGGTTCTACTTTAAATCGGCAGTCGTACCCATATACATGTGTAGGTAACTTTGCGCCTTTGAAACAAAATCGTACGGTTTCGCTTGGGACCCGTTCACCGGTATGACATAATCGCTTAAGTCTTCTGACGGAAATTATTTCATATTCACATTGAAAACTTCTAGCCAATTCATTCTCTTCTATATCCATCTCTAGGTATCGTATTATACCATAAGACAAGTTAACCTCATTAGTGAAGTGACATCGATACCCGAGTTCCCCAAACTTCTTATTGTTTCTTAATTTTTCAGCTTCGATTTTATTTTCAAAAGTTATAAATATTTTGTACGCGTTTTTATATTTAATTCCAATAATCTTTTCTATGTTTTCCGATTTCAATAATTTCGCCATACCTATTTGCTTAGGTAACACTACACTTCAAGTGACGTCATGCATACTTCATATTTGGTTTCGGTTCTCGTCACATTCGACTTATCTGGATAAATACGCATCGCTCGTTTTGATCTTCTCACCGGTGTAAAAGTATTTTCACCTGCATTTTCAGATTCACAATCTTCACTTTCAATCCTGCACCTTTTCTCCGGTCGTAAGTCGTTCTCAAATGTACCCTCAAGTGGACTCACCAAGCTTCTTAGTAAGGCTTCGCTTTCTTGAACTAGTTGCTCACAGGAAGCACGACTGTCCATACTAGCAATGCTAATATCATCAGCCATGTTTATCGTATTTGCACTAGACGAGTGAATGTAGGTATGCGTTAAAACCGACAAAAAAAACTCAGAGCGCGCGCGCACGAATAGCACACGTATACCGTGCGCTTCCCTGGCGCGCAACAGCGCGACTGCATTAATAATACTAAAAAGAATAGTATGCAGCGTCCTGGTCGCGACAAATAAGATTATATAGGTTTAAGAATCTTTATTTCTCACAAGAATATATACAATTCACTTATGCGAGAAGACAATAAGCAATAGACTAAATTAAAATTACGGGCGTACAAAGAAAGATATACAGTGATTCCATAAACTTAATGCATAGAACAACTGACACTGCAGTCGGCCAAAGGAAGGTAGTTTGCAGTCCGCGGCAGTGGTCGGTGGTTGGTGGTCGGTGGTTGGTGGTCGGTGGTCGGTGGTCGGTGGTCGGTGGTCGGTGTGGTTGAATTTTACAATAAGCAGAGATCGGCGGGCAGTCGCTAAAAATTTTTTAAGTCGGTTACAAAGAGTGAGTCAGACTAGAATAGTCTTGCGCAATGTTTTGTTATATTATATAAATGTTTTGTGGTGAATTTAAGACAGTTTGACTAGTAGTGTTTTGAAAACTTGATATGATTGAGCATTTTTTATACTATCGGGTAGACTGTTGTATAATTTAGCTCCTTCGTATAGTACACTTTTTTCCCATAGTTAGTTCGCGGAGGCCGTAAATATAAATTATTCATTCGATTAGAAGTCTTTCTACAAGGAAAATCAGTCACTTTTTTAGGAAGGGTTATTTTAGTATGTATTTCTTTATTTAGTATTTTATGCACTAACATGCAAGTGCGGAAGTAGTATGTTTGAGAAATGTTCATTATCTTAGTATTTTTATATATCTTTTCGGTAGATGTTAAATAATCGTAGTGGAAAAGGACCTTTATTAGATTGTTTTGACATACATTAAGACTATTTAAATTAGTTTTTGCTGCGGCGCCCCAAATTTCTATCAGATATTCCATGTGGGGTTGCTAAACAATTATATATCGTATATTTCACTTGACTTGGTGAACGTCAAGTTATGCGTCGCAATGATCCTGTTACGGATATAATTTTGGTTTTGATTTTTTCAATTTGCGGTTTCCATGTTAATTGATCATCTAATATAATTCCTAGATATTTTTCCTGACTTTTCTTATTTATAATTTCGTTATTTATTTTTAAATGAAAATTATTATTGATTTTTTTGTTTTTAACGGAGAAAATTACATAATTTGTTTTTTTAATATTGATTGTTAGAAGATTATTCGAAAACCAATTATTAAGTATATTTAAATCCATTTGCGCATCTTCCGTTAGGACATCTATAGAATGCCCATAGTAAAAGAGACTAGTATCATCTGCATATAATGTTATATCACCCGAGAGGCCTACGTCTTTCATGCTATTAATATAAATAAGAAAAAGCAGCGGTCCCAGCACCGATCCTTGGGGTACGCCATAGGTTATTGGCATGAGATCACTTTTGTACCGTCCAATCTGAACAAGTTGATACCGGTTTGACAGATAAGACTCAAACATGCCGTACGCAGCTTGAGTGACTCCGATGTCGCTTAACTTATTGAGAAGTATGCAATGACTAACCGTGTCAAATGCCTTTTTCAGGTCTATAAATATTCCGAGGGCTACCTTTCTTTGATCGATATGTATTTTGATTTTTGTAACTAGATCGACTACTGCCGCGAGTGTGTTTGATTTTGGCCTAAAGCCGTATTGTTTTTCATATACATAACTTATTGACGTTAAATATTTTTCAAGTCTGTTGTAGATAACTTTTTCGAAAACCTTTCATAATACAGGCAGGACTGCGACTGGGCGATAGTTGTTTGGGTCATTCTTGTGTCCAGATTTATAAATTGGTGATACTTTTGCTAGTTTCAGAGAGTCAGGGAATACTCCAATTTCGAGACATTTATTTATACATGCGGTAAGTTCATGCAGCATAAGTTTTTAGATGCTAAATATTGTTTTAGGGGTTATTTATAATTCAATTTATTTAAAAGGGGGAGAGTGTT
This sequence comes from Ornithoptera alexandrae, assembly GCA_029030555.1. Classification (NCBI taxonomy): domain Eukaryota; kingdom Metazoa; phylum Arthropoda; class Insecta; order Lepidoptera; family Papilionidae; genus Ornithoptera; species Ornithoptera alexandrae. The sequence continues at coordinate 28,943 of JARDVY010000165.1, read as the reverse complement.
ACAGTATGGAAAGTAATTTTGCAAACCGGAATGCCGTTAAACGTGGTTGTGGTAAACAACGTGATGCCAGGTCCTTATTATTCTTAAGTTATTTTATGCTTGTGGTGCTTGTGGACCTGGCCTGCTGCAAGCTGTTCCGCTCGCACAGTTGTACGTCGCCTGTTTACGTGGCACGCTTGTTGACTATGTGAACATTGTTGGCCAGTCTGTAGAGACAGTCCTCCAGAGCAACCAGTCCGTGCTCCAAAGCATTTCATCAAAGTGCAGGAGTCTGTTGGCGACGGGGATCGGGATGTGATACAGTAGGTGAGTAAAATAACAAACGCACGCTTCACTAATGAATGTATTGCGAGCGGAAGTCGACTGCTTCAGCACAAGAGTAACGTTCGGCGCGATGCTGCTCAGAGGCGCGCGCGGATCCAGGAGTTGTAGAAGGTTACCCGGGCGTAGGCGGAGGGCATGCCCACCTCGCAGCCGCGCCCTGACCCGAACGAGGTCACACCGATCTGAGGAGAAGAAAGTGACGGGGAAAGTGCACTTGTTCACGTCGCACTCAAACGTCTGGTTTGTTGATGTTCCGTGTCCAGCCCGACGCAGCCGATAACTCTTTGCAGACAAAGAGATTGACTTTGGTGCTGTTGCGAGCATTCGTTATGACGTCACAGCGGTGCGTCAAAATGGCGGACGGCTTTGCGCGTCGGCGAATATAATAAATAAGAATGTAGGTAGGTGGCAATGATCGTGGAGAGACCGACCAGCACGTCGCCGCCTGCGCCCGCGCCGCGCACGGCGAGCGGGCCGCCGGAGTCGCTGCGGCAGGTGCCGCGCCCGCCCGCGCCGCTCGTGCAGATGTTGGAGTCCACCACGTTCCCGAACGTGCGCCTGCACTCCGCGTTGGTGATCACCGTCAGGGTCACGTGGCTCAGGAACTGGTTGTTGGTGATGCTGCTCGCTGTACCAAACGAACACACTAAATGTTTCAACCGGGATTGTTTTTAATCCGCACCTTCCTCACTGCATACGCCAAGTAGCGCGCAGCACGACGCGAAGCGCCAGGTGGCACCAGGTGCATGGTGTGGATTCATCGTCAGGTGATCCCATCTCCCCACCAACACACCGCACTCAACACTTTGTGACATTATTCATCTCCGATAATTTCACTAACTGCAGCGCTCTTCAAACCTGAACTGTAACATTACCACATTACGTCGTGGTGGTGCAGATTGACGTTCCTGTTACCACCGGCGCAGGAACCAACCTGACCCGAGGGACGGAGAGGCGACACAATGTAACTCTTCAAACGCTCCGCGGCCGCTGCTGCGGTGCCGCGCTGGAGTATGCTGGACGGAGAGCACTTACAGTCGGAGGTGAGTCCGTAGCCGGCGGCGCGCGCCTGCGCACCCGCGAAGTTGTTGTTCAGCAGCGCGCCGGAGGGCAGCGCGATCGCGCGGATGAAGTCTGCGGGAGAGAGAGAGAGAGAGAGTGAGAGAGTGAGAGAGGTCAGCGCGGTGCGGCCACAGCATCCGCGCGGACGTGCAGTAACCAACGGAACATAAAACTTATTTTGGATTTCATATTTGGTGTCATAGACTCTCTTTTCTTTTCTTTTCTGCTGGCACATGCCCTGAACACTTGTTAATTTTTGAAAACGCTCCAGGGCCTTCCGGCTCTGGAGTCTTCAGCTATACACCTCGGCGGAGAGCCAGCGCAGACCGGCTCAGCCATGTGACATTACAAAGGGACAGTATAACGGCGACGTGCTCACTCGTGAATGCGATGTGCGGGATCCTGATGATGCCGATGTCGTTCACGAGCATGGAGGGGTCGAAGTTGGCGTGCACCTCCATGTTCCTAGTGTTGATCCTGTTGCCGCCGTGGAAGAGCCGGGTGGAACCGAGCACCACGGTGAGGGACACCGCGTGATGCCGGCCGTCGGTCAAGCAGTGCGCCGCCGTCACCAACCGCGTGTTGCTCACCAGCGACGAGCCGCACACCGACGTGTGCCCGCTCACCAGCTGGATGAGTAGCCCACCCTGCACACCACACACGGCTCGGTCACATCACCGCCAGCAGCCAGCCTCTCGGAGTGGCGCGCGGGGGGTCGCAGTGGTGTGAGCCTAAACTATTCTCAGCTCCTAGGAGCCGCTGCGAACCTCCCCTTAAAGAATGCAACGACTGCCGTCTGCAGGCCGGCTCCGTGCGCTGCAAACCCTGACACGTGATGCATTTACCAAAGACCAAATGAGATATTTCTTGCTAAGTTCAGTTTGAATCGCAATCGCATGGAGTCGGTGTGACCGTCTCTCTGTCTTGGGCCAGTGAGCGCTGGTTGTGGTCTATTTATTAATACTCCGCGTCTGCTGCTGGATAACGAGCGGCCCCGTTTTGACCCTGCCCCAGCACGTAAAGCCGTGTGTCCTGCGTCAGGCGGGCGGTCTTCCTTGCAAATACACAAATGAATCATTTTGCGGTGGAGGTGGGAAGGTTTGTATCCGGCGCGTGCTGGGAACACATCACCAGGTTTATTTTTGGGTACAGAGGAGCGCGGAGGGCTCGGGTGCGGTGTGCACCCCCTGCCCGAGTTCGTACACCTCCGTGTTCCTGTCTGCAGGGTTGCTGGTCAAATTCCCATAACCCGTCCGATATGCTGCACGCTCCTCGCCGAGACGACCTTGCACCGGGCAGCGTGTTGCACCAGCACAAATATGTAGTTGTCAACCGTTTCCAAGATCCGGATGGCACCCAGTTCATCATCACTCACCATGTAGACGTAGTCCCCGAGCGCGGCGGGCGAGCCGCCCACGATCCTGGCGCCGTCGAAGTCGGCCGCCAGCTCCGCTCGCCTGATGCGCTCGGCGCGCGCGATGCCTTCGCTCTCGTGGTAGTACAGCTGGATCGGCTCCCCCACTGCAGCACTTTCCACTGCCACCGCTGCCAGGGCGGCCGCCACGGTAAGTACCACCAGGAGCTGCTTCATGTCGACAGGTCGCCGCGGTCAATGCGGTCCACCCGCCGGACCCGCAATTTATTGCTTCCTCGTTATCTTATCTGTTCTATCGCCGGTGACGCCGAAGCGACCAGACCAGCACCGGCGTCGCGCGGTCCGCCCGTCCCGGCCCCGAACCGGCCCCGGCCCGGCCCCAGCCGTGCGCCGCGTGCGTGTGCGTGTGCGTGTGCCTCTGCCTGTGGCGGATGGTTTTTTTGGTGTTGGGGCGAGATCATCGAGAGAGATCCTGTTTCTGGGATGTTCTCAGGGTTACGTGTGATTTTCACTCACTAAAACTCCCCTCGGTGATCTCCTCTAGTGCGGTCGGCGGTTGGTGGCAGTCGAGCCCTCATGCTTCAGTTTCGTGAAACCCGTACACCGTTTTTATCGGCTTCCGCTGCCGGTAGGACATACCTTGCACCTGTTCTTGCTGGGCCGCAGGTGCGGGCCGCAGGTGCGGGCCGCAAGTGCGGGCCGCGATTACTGTATTGTACAAACACCTGGTGTTACGGGAAATTGGAAATTACGTGAGATTAATTGATAAGAGATCGACAACGATTGATAACGGCGGTGTTGGCGGGGTTGGCGGGGTTGGCGGGGTTGGCGGGGTTGGCGCGGCGGGGTGCGCCGGAGTGCGCGCGACCAATAAACAATATGATTTTTATCAATTTTATCAAAAATAATAATTATCAACATAGCTTTAATAATAATAATATAACTTTTATAATTGTTTATTGCATTCCGCGCCGGATGAGCACAAACACTCGAACTGAGGTGCACGCCGGCCCATGCACTTGTGCGACGGCGGCGGTGGTGGTGGCGAGAGCGGGGAGCGGGGGCGCGCTGCTTACAGCAGCGACCTGATCCAGCTGGCGAAGGAGGTGACGCGCGCGAAGCCGGCGGGCAGCCCCGCCTGGCAGCCGCGCGACGAGCCGAACGACGTCACGCCGATCTGGACAAAGAGATCCGTCAGACACCAACCGGGCAGGGCAGGGCAGCGGCCTGTCCGCACTCCTCTCGCGGAGACGAGCGGACGGCGGGCGCCCGGCAGAGACCGAGGATCAACAGCATCAAAGCTACACCGCGGCGCGCTACCTGGTGCCGCACCAGCGCAGCGCGGGCGGCGCGACGGCGCGGCCCTGTGATGATGTAAAGCAAATAAACAAGATGGTGTAGACGCTCACCAGCACTCGCTGCCCGCCGGGCTGGGTGACGGTGAGCGGTCCGCCGGAGTCGCCGCTGCACGTGCTGACGCCGCCGGCGCCGCTGGTGCACAGCGTGGAGGCGAGCACCGTGCTGGCGCCGTACGTGCGCTGGCACACCGCGTTCGTGATCACCTGCAGCGTCGCGTGGCTCAGCACCTGCCCGTTGCCGATGCCCACCGCTGCGGACGCGACCTCCTCACTTAGCTCGGTTTTTTTATTCAATTAAGCTAATTAAGCGCGAGTTAGGATGTCTACACAGCAATACGTTGCGCTCGTCTCCCGAGTCAAGGTGTCGAGCCGCGTTACCCCAGTAAGCGGCAGTTCGCTACTTGCCCAGGTGGTCTCCAGTAAGGAAGACCTACCAGCAGTGATCTGGTATCATAGGATTGATCTAATCGGATCCGGGGGCAGCAGATACGATGCGCCGCGTTATCGCCGCTATCAGCGCCGCCCCACATTCCGCCTGACGCACGCGCAGTTAGCCAGCTCGGCATTATCTAATCAGCTGACCGCGGAGTCGGCGGCTCCACGAGGCACCAGCGGCGCCACGAGGCACCACGCGGCACCACGCGGCACCACCAGCGTGCGGCAGGTTCACAACAAGGCGTCAGCTTGCGAGCAGTTCTGCTCCCACCCGCACCCTCACCCGCTCCCGCACAGCGCCGGGCCCCTGCGCGTTGGGGAGTCCTCAGAGACATCACTTCCGTCTGATTGAGTAAACATGCGATGGCAACACTTGGCATCGCGTGTCGGTGCTGCTGCTGCTCAGCCGTTTGCGGGAGGCGCGCGGTAGATCCGTATCAATGGTTTGTCGGCGGGTGCGGGGGCAAGCGGGGGTGCGATGAGTGAGGAGGAGGATAAGGAGGAGGAGTGGTGCGAGGTGCGCGGGGGCATGCGCTCAGGTACTGACAGTCGCTGGTCTTCCCGAAGCCGGCCGCCTGCGCCGCGCTGCCCACGAACAGCTCGCCCAGCAGTGCGCCGCTGGGCAGCGGCACCGGCGCCACGTGGCCTGCGAACACACGCCGCGCTGAACAAACAAACCAATGGACAGCCTGATACCTGGTATTAAAACCGGATCTGACCTGACTAGCGGTAACATTTTTTAAATCCTGGTGCAGTGTGACCTTCGCTGGTTCAAACACCAGCGACAGACTTTCCTTTTATTTGTTTTTTTTTTAAATAAAGTAAGCGCGCAGTGGATCGAACCTGCGGCCCCGGTGGAGCGTGACCTGACCTGACCTGACCTCCGCTACACTGTTGGGGGAGAATGTTGGTGGAGAGCGACACGCGCGACTCACTGTTCAGCTCGACCCTGGAGATGACGATGACGGCCACGTCGTTGTGCAGCGTGGCGGGCCGGTAATTCGGATGCACCTTCACATCGTTGGTGAGAATTCTCGCGCCGCCTGTGAACAGCCGCGTGGAGCCGAGTACCACGGTGAATTGGCGCGCCTGGTTACGGCCGTCCCACCAGCAGTGCCCCGCGGTCACCAGCCGCGTGGCGCTCACCAGCGAGGAGCCGCACACCGAGCGCCCGCCCGACGTCAGCTCGATCACCAGCCCACCCTGTGATACGCCGCACTTGTATAGTCACCTTCAACTTCGCTCTTAGTACTTCTGGTTCTCGCACCTGAACCACCCCGAGAACCGTTCATCAGGTCTGCTTCAATGAAATGTGTCGGAGTTTTGTTTGCTATTGTCTAAGAGATGACGCCGACCCATCCGCACCACGCTCACTGCGCAGGTAGTAAGGTGGGGCCAGTCATCATCCTGCAGCAACAATACTACTATGTCAAGTTGTTGGCCTCACGACAGGATTACCAAGCCGGAGCATCCAGATCTAATCAGTAATTCCAGTTTGTGTAACGTGAATGATGCAATACGACGGTGATGGTGAGGGTGACGGTGACCATTCCGCCGCAGCGGAACGTTACACCCGGTTACTGCTCACCAGGTGCGGGTAAGCGCCGAGCGCTGCCGGCGACCCGCCTACGATCCTGTGCCCGTCGAAGTCCAGGGCCAGCTCCGCGCGCCGGATGCGTTCGGCCAGCGCGATCCCCGCGTTCTCGTGGTAGTGCAGGAGGATGTCCTCGGCGGCCGCGGCCAGCGCCACCAGGCTGGTGAGGGTGAGCAGGGCGTGCGGGGCGTGCATGTCTGGCGTGCCTGAGCCGGCGTGTGCTGGCCGCGCGCCCGCCGGCGCCTATATCCTCGCGAGCAATCTAATCGCGTCGCGCGGGTGTCGCAACCCCTGGCGCCGCGCGCGTTGGGCAATATCCCCGGTATCGGATTACGCGCAGCGGCTAATTGAATCTGCCCTTTGGTGGTCAAAACTGGGTCAATGATAAACCCGACGAAGGTCGCGCGCCGTTGGCCTGCTACGCGGAGAGGCCCCGGTTTTATCTTTACTGGCTTACGCAGTCTGACCTCGGGAGGGACAAAAAAACCCTCCCTTTCCACCTCCATAGGGGCACGCCGGAACATGCAGCGCGTCCCCTTTTCGGTTTCTTGCAGTCGTGCGGGCAGCGAATTCTCCCGACCCCGCCACCCAGAGGCCATGGGGGCCAAGAGAGAGAAAACTCTCCCGGCTCACTGCGGCGGATCCGATGTTGAGCCCGCCGCCATCCGTTATACGGCCGCGGAGGATACGGAGAGCGGCGCATCGCAATACCGACACTCCTCTTCCCCCGCGGGCCCACCGTCGTTGCATCAAGGGTGTGGTACCGCTCAGTCGCAGACTTACTCCCTTAGCGACTCCATCTTGGCTGCAAAGGGCAGCGCAAAGCTGCCTGCACCCTACCGGCCGCATTCATGGTAAGCTCGCGGTTTAAAATCGGTGCTCTAATCTGGAGCGGCCGCCTCGGGCCGGCCCTACACCTCGGACCGGCCGGGTAGGTTCCTCTTCACTTCACTATGGGCGACCCAGCCACGGCTACTAAGCCCCTTCGTTACGACAACGTGGGAACCTGTGGGGGGAACGCCCGGGGGACAACCACTTAATGATGAATTTTATTTCAATTCCCAATTTATAAATATATAAAAAAAAATGAGTGAACGATACATTTTGTTTCTCACTTCGGGGATTTGATCCGCCGGGATTACTCAGTTCGGTCATGATTGCTGTCAAGGTGCCACTTCAGCGGGTGTGGATGTTGAAACTAAATTGGGATGATGAGGTACCTAGCAATATCGCACAGGCTTGGTGTCAGTTTGCGAACAAGCTGCCCACACTCAACACCTGGACAATACGGCGGCATGTTGTTGGTAGTAACCGTAACTGCATACAACTGCATATATTTACAGATGCACCGGCAGCGGCGTACGGCGCCTTCGTTCGCGTGCGGATGGCTGACGCTGGTGGTTGGCGACGTATGACCTGGTGGTCACGAATAAGTTGCTCTGTTCAAAAAGTGAAGTAGCCCCGTGGAGGACCGCGACCGCACCGCGCGTGGCACCACGCGGCGCAAGCTCGGAGCCAGGGTTTGCGAGAAGGTGCGTGGATCTCTCGCACCTCCATGCCGTGAGGCGGTGGTGTCCCGGTGCGCCCCGACAGTTGGTTTAGGTTGGCCACGTTCCAATCGCTAATCGGTTACAACCACCTGTACAAAACACGAGTAACCGACATCTATGATTTAACAAACGGGTGTTCGTGGAGTGGCGTCGGTGGCCAACAAGTCCCGCAGACTGAGTGCGGTCGGATGACCTTCCTGCTACGACCTGGTTGCAAGGGCCGACTTCTCTTTACGAACACAATTTCAATGCTAGCGCGTTTGTTTCGAATCCAGACATGCAAACGACAGACGAATCAGCTCTACCAGAAGTTAAATCGAAGGCAATGTTTTGGTCGACTCCATCGACGAAGTCTTTACAAAAAGTATGCACAAGTTATCTAAGCTTAATGTATGCTTTGACTGGCAGGAAGTGTCGCGGGCGGGCGGCCGTTTGAACAGCTGCACGGATGTCGCGTGTGATAAAAACATTCCATTTTAGTTTGTACTAAACATTGGTTCCGGTGCTTCGTTTCGGCACGGGCCTAAACGATTACTGCACGCGGGGTCGCGGTCCCCCACGCTGCTGCACAGCGCACGGGAGCTGTGCTGGGGGTGGTCGGCAGGAACCCCGCCATGCGAGTAGTACACGAACGCGTCTCTTGCCGCGGGTTACCAGGTAACACGCTTAGTCTTCTCTTATTACGGGTAATTTACCGGAAAAGAGTTACGGTTAGCTTTCCATTTGTACGTTGTGGCGTCGATTACACCGGAACCGTGCTCATCTTGAACCGCAAGGGTGGGGGTCCCTCCAAAATTTTTGAAGGTAACGTTTGTCTAATCATTTTCTTCGTTCACATGCTATTCCTCTAGAAGTAGTCGGTGATCTCTGTAAAGAGGCATACGTCTAGGTAGGGCACGGCGCATGTGCGGATGTGCACGATCCCTGTTGACTTTTGCCCCGAACGGATTATTGAATCTGCAACGAGTCAACGCTGCGGTCAGCGGGTAACGCGCATCTTCCTTTTGAGGAACTGAGCGCTGCAATTCATGAACAAGTGTTCCATTGGTTTGATTGGTGGGTAGGTAGGTAGATATGTATTTATTTTTTTTTTAGTTTGTTCCTTAATAGTTAGGGGGATCGCTAATCTTGCTGCTATGGTTTATGCAGCATCTCTTATTCTTTATTTTGGGACAAATAAGTTATATTCTATAATTTTTTTTTGTTTTTTTAAGCTCTTGGCGATTCTGACGCTGCCGTTTAACGATGCTCTGGTGAAGATTCGGCGCCTTGAGTGAGCTGGACGTGGGTGGTGATTGTTGCGCCACCGTGGAGCCGTTGGCTGCTGCAGCATCTTTCAAAATGTTGATATATATATAAAAAGGTTTTCAGGGTGGTCAAGGGGTTGTATCTCTGATACCTATCTTGCCATCCCGCGATGGTGTCGGCTCGGAGCTCTCTTTTTGCGTACGAAATGGGGAATTAGTCGTACATGAAAGGTTTTTTCCTATTCTTGACTGCGGCTTTAGCCAGCTCGTCCGTTCTTTCGTTACCCTGGATACCGACGTGAGCCTTGATCCAACCGAGACGGACTCCGCAGCCTCTGTCATCAGCCTCTCTGATCTCCCAGGAAATGGGATGTAGGGAGTGCGGGTCACTAATGCTAAGAACAGTGAGCTGTGGTGGAACGAGAGATTTCCAGCTCATCGAAGTTAAGGCTTTCTAGATAGCGACCGTCTCGGCCTGGAAGACGCTGCAATGGACGCCCAGTCTAAAGGTGGAGTTGGAAATTTCTTCTCCATGTCTCCACACCGAGAAGGCTGCTCCCACTCTCTCGTCTGTGTAGATTATGGGGTCCTCTTCATTCAGTCTAAGTATGTCTTCGGTGCAGTTCACGCACACTATTTCGCGGTGTTTGCGGTAGGCCGGGTGGGGGAGCGCAAAGGGACTGCCTCTGCACTCCATCTCCCTGCCGGGTAGCGATCGCAGTGAAGCCTCCCTCTTGATCTCGTAGAGGTCTGAATGTTCTCGGGCTCTAAGATCGCGAGGAATAATGCCCGCCAAGGCGGCAGAGGCAACCGTGGATGTTGTTCGATGGGCCCTGGCTATCCTGGTGGCGAAGTTTCTATTGACTGCGTTCAAGCGCCGGAGGTTGCTGCGTAAAGCATTGTTTGGTTGGTTGGTTGGTTATTTGTGCTGAGTTCTGGGTACTGTCTTACATCAAGTGTGTTGTCAAATACAGCTATTGCTGCTTTGACAGTCCCGCCTCCATTAGTGGTGTTCTGGTAGATCCTCACGCCTTTGTGTTCCTTCAGATTCGCAGCAGCTTCCACGTACGGTTCCTGTAGCAGGGCAGCGGCGACGCCACGCGTACTACCTTCTAGCATGATTTCAGTGGTGGCTAGTTTAGGTCTTTGCAGATTTGCCTGGAGGAATTTAAAAGCTTTTTGTGTGCCCTGATCGCCCTGAGCAATAAGCCACAGTTGAGCGGGCTATTTCATCCCGCTTCTTGCGTGTGGAACAGTCGCGATCAAAGCTGTTGTGCTTGATGTCTGTCAAATGCTTTGCAGCAATTTTGGCACTTCGGTGGTTTCCCGGCCGCTAGATCTGCGCAGTCGACTCTTAGATGTGAACCTCCGCAGTGGCTGCACAGATCTGACGGTTCGGCACAGAACCGCTTACTATGTCCGAATCCTAGGCATCGTGTACACTGTATAAGCGGTGTCTGGTCCTCAATTCTGATTCGCTGTAAGTCGATGTGGGCATATCCTCTGTCCATTGCTTTCTGCCAGATCTTCGGCGATACCGCAACCACGATATGGCTAGTATGAGGATTCCTTGTCTTTCTTCTATATTTTATCTGGATTTTGCTATCCTCGTCGTCGCGGGAGCTAAAAACATGCCGGTTCTGATTCCTCATAGCCTTCTCTATATCCTCATCGGTGTTAATGTTGAGGACATCTCTGAGGAGCAGCATCGGGTCTTTATTTCTGACTTCCCCGACGCTGAGGTCAGCAGCTGTGTTCCTGAACCTCTCTTTCATTTTCTCTCTCTCTTCCTTAGACCGGAATCCTATGATTATCTTCCAATCCTTTGCTTTCCTTATCTTTTCTACTTTCACCCAGCCTTCCTTTGCGTCTGCTGCCTTCCTAACACGCTCTAACACCTCCTCTCCTGTTTCCTGGTCGTTTTTGGAGGTCACGACTATGGAGTGTAGAGTCACTTGCTTAGGGTTGCTCGTCTATCCCTGTCGTCGGCCATTTGTTTACCAGCCGATTGTTTGTCCAAAGATTCCTTCAGATCTTCTAATTTTTTATTGTTGTCATAAATCATTTTCCTCCCGTTCTCCGTGATGCTTGCAAACGTAGCTAATTTATCTTTTAATTCCATCATCTTTTTATTATTTTCCAGTGATAATTTTGAATTCTCTTCTAGTTTTTCAAGAAGTTTTGCATCGATCGTAGCTCAGTCTGGTTTGAGGTGTTTTGGTCCGTCTGTGATGTGTCTAAAGTTATACTTTGACTTGTTCCCTTTGTGGATTTCGCATCGAGCTCCTTTACAATGCTGTAAAGTCGCTCTATCGATTCCTTGATTGCAACCTTAATTAAGGCTTTAAGATTCCTGGAGTTGTTCAGGTTGAGTTTGGCCTTATTAAGACAGGCCCTTGCTTCGGCAGTACGGCTACAATAGCTAACCGCAGGTGGGGTGTTCGGCACCGTTGGTGTGGTATCACCTGAATCGGTTTTTCTACCTTGTGAGGGTGCTGATGACGAGCTCGTATCTGACTTCTCGATCTCGTCCTGTGTTGGTTTAGGTGATTTCTTAACTGGCGTTCGGTTGGCCGCAAACATGTTTGTAGGGTAAAAATATATAAATTTATTTAAAAGAGGAAAAATATATAATTTGTACTAATTAAACGGTTAATATTAGTGTAAATGATGTGAATTTAATCGATTTTACAAGGATGATTAAATAGAAATAATTTTAAAATAAAATAACTTTTGGCGGGAAAAAACGACTACTTAAGTAATGACAAAGCGGAAAGGGGAGGTGGACAATTTTTTGCTTTTTCACCGGATTTTTAGCGAAAAACGAGTGGTGGGTGGGTGGAGTGGGTCGACGGGGTGCTAAAACCTATCGAATAAAGAAGAAAGACCAAAAGAAAAACGTGATTTAACTAAATTTTTGAAGAAATCACTATCGCGAAAGTTACGCGTGAATCCCTTACTTTTTTACCACCCATACACCTTAATCTTGTTTTCAACACAAAATGCATTAACACAAACATTCGCTGTGGGCAGCCGGGACCGACGAGCTGCAGGAGATCAGCCCGTATGCGACATTCAGCATGTCCTCGTCGGCGACAGGCGGCGCGCGCAGCTGCGCGCTGCACGTGCACTCACCGGCGGCCGAGGCACCGCTGGCCGCGCCGGCGCCGCGCACTGCACCGGTCAGCCGCATTCCTACCGCCGTTGCATAATTATCTCAAAACAGATATTTTGTTACCAACTGTATCTGTTATAGAGGTTTTACGGTTTACTGAAAAATTTAGGTGAAAAAGAAATTAATTTAAAATACATTAACGTTTTAACATTGCGCGCTCAGAGTACGGCAGCGGGTCGGAGTCGAGCGGCTCGCCGTGCGCCGCGTGCGCCGCGTGCGCCGGGTGCGCCGCGGAGCTGTACCGTGTGCCCGCCGCGTGCGCCGCGAGCGCCGCGTGCGCCGCGGAGCTGTACCGTGTGCCCGCCGCGTGCGCCGCGGAGCTGTACCGTGTGCCCGCCGCGTGCGCCGCGAGCGCCGGGTGCGCCGCGGAGCTGTACCGTGTGCCCGCCGCGTGCGCCGCGTGCGCCGGGTGCGCCGCGGAGCTGTACCGTGTGCCCGCCGCGTGCGCCGCGAGCGCCGCGTGCGCCGCGGAGCTGTACCGTGTGCCCGCCGCGTGCGCCGCGGAGCTGTACCGTGTGCCCGCCGCGTGCGCCGCGTGTACCGTGTGCCCGCCGCGTGCGCCGCGAGCGCCGCGTGCGCCGCGGAGCTGTACAGTGTGCCCGCCGCGTGCGCCGCGTGCGCCGCGGAGCTGTACCGTGTGCCCGCCGCGTGCGCCGCGAGCGCCGCGTGCGCCGCGGAGCTGTACCGTGTGCCCGCCGCGTGCGCCGCGGAGCTGTACCGTGTGCCCGCCGCGTGCGCCGCGGAGCTGTACCGTGTGCCCGCCGCGTGCGCCGCGGAGCTGTACCGTGTGCCCGCCGCGTGCGCCGCGAGCGCCGCGTGCGCCGCGGAGCTGTACCGTGTGCCCGCCGCGTGCGCCGCGAGCGCCGCGTGCGCCGCGGAGCTGTACCGTGTGCCCGCCGCGTGCGCCGCGGAGCTGTACCGTGTGCCCGCCGTGTGCGCCGCGGAGCTGTACCGTGTGCCCGCCGCGTGCGCCGCGGAGCTATACCGTGTGCCCGCCGTGTGCGCCGCGTGCGCCGCGGAGCTGTACCGTGTGCCCGCCGCGTGCGCCGCGGAGCTGTACCGTGTGCCCGCCGCGTGCGCGCGGCGCCGCGTGCGCCGCGGAGCTGTACCGTGTGCCCGCCGCGTGCGCCGCGAGCGCCGCGTGCGCCGCGGAGCTGTACCGTGTGCCCGCCGCGTGCGCCGCGGAGCTGTACCGTGTGCCCGCCGCGTGCGCCGCGGAGCTGTACCGTGTGCCCGCCGCGTGCGCCGCGTGCGCCGCGGAGCTATACCGTGTGCCCGCCGTGTGCGCCGCGTGCGCCGCGGAGCTGTACCGTGTGCCCGCCGCGTGCGCCGCGGAGCTATACCGTGTGCCCGCCGCGTGCGCCGCGTGCGCCGCGGAGCTGTACCGTGTGCCCGCCGCGTGCGCCGCGAGCGCCGCGTGCGCCGCGGAGCTGTACCGTGTGCCCGCCGCGTGCGCCGCGAGCGCCGCGTGCGCCGCGGAGCTGTACCGTGTGCCCGCCGCGTGCGCCGCGGAGCTGTACCGTGTGCCCGCCGTGTGCGCCGCGGAGCTGTACCGTGTGCCCGCCGCGTGCGCCGCGGAGCTATACCGTGTGCCCGCCGTGTGCGCCGCGTGCGCCGCGGAGCTGTACCGTGTGCCCGCCGCGTGCGCCGCGGAGCTGTACCGTGTGCCCGCCGCGTGCGCCGCGAGCGCCGCGTGCGCCGCGGAGCTGTACCGTGTGCCCGCCGCGTGCGCCGCGAGCGCCGCGTGCGCCGCGGAGCTGTACCGTGTGCCCGCCGCGTGCGCCGCGGAGCTGTACCGTGTGCCCGCCGCGTGCGCCGCGGAGCTGTACCGTGTGCCCGCCGCGTGCGCCGCCGCGTGCGCCGCGGAGCTGTACCGTGTGCCCGCCGCGTGCGCCGCGGAGCTGTACCGTGTGCCCGCCGCGTGCGCTGCGTGCGCCGCGGAGCTGTACCGTGTGCCCGCCGCGTGCGCCGCGGAGCTGTACCGTGTGCCCGCCGCGTGCGCCGCGGAGCTGTACCGTGTGCCCGCCGCGTGCGCCGCAGAGCTGTACCGTGTGCCCGCCGTGTGCGCCGCGTGCGCCGCGGACCTGTACCGTGTGCCCGCCGCGTGCGCCGCGGAGCTGTACCGTGTGCCCGCCGCGTGCGCCGCGGAGCTGTACCGTGTGCCCGCCGCGTGCGCCGCGGAGCTGTACCGTGTGCCCGCCGTGTGCGCAGCGTGCGCCGCGGAGCTGTACCGTGTGCCCGCCGTGTGCGCCGCGGAGCTGTACCGTGTGCCCGCCGCGTGCGCCGCAGAGCTGTACCGTGTGCCCGCCGTGTGCGCCGCGTGCGCCGCGGACCTGTACCGTGTGCCCGCCGCGTGCGCCGCGGAGCTGTACCGTGCGCCCGCCGCGTGCGCCGCGTGCGCCGCGGAGCTGTACCGTGTGCCCGCCGCGTGCGCCGCGGAGCTGTACCGTGTGCCCGCCGTGTGCGCAGCGTGCGCCGCGGAGCTGTACCGTGTGCCCGCCGCGTGCGCCGCGGAGCTGTACCGTGTGCCCGCCGCGTGCGCCGCGGAGCTGTACCGTATGCCCGCCGCGTGCGCCGCGGAGCTGTACCGTGTGCCCGCCGCGTGCGCCGCGGAGCTGTACCGTGTGCGCCGCGTGCGCCGCGGAGCTGTACCGTGTGCCCGCCGCGTGCGCCGCAGAGCTGTACCGTGTGCCCGCCGTGTGCGCCGCGTGCGCCGCGGAGCTGTACCGTGTGCCCGCCGCGTGCGCCGCGGAGCTGTACCGTGTGCCCGCCGCGTGCGCCGCGGAGCTGTACCGTGTGCCCGCCGCGTGCGCCGCGGAGCTGTACCGTGTGCCCGCCGCGTGCGCCGCAGAGCTGTACCGTGTGCCCGCCGTGTGCGCCGCGGAGCTGTACCGTGTGCCCGCCGCGTGCGCCGCGGAGCTGTACCGTGTGCCCGCCGCGTGCGCCGCGGAGCTGTACCGTGTGCCCGCCGCGTGCGCCGCGGAGCTGTACCGTGTGCCCGCCGCGTGCGCCGCGGAGCTGTACCGTGTGCCCGCCGCGTGCGCCGCAGAGCTGTACCGTGTGCCCGCCGCGTGCGCCGCAGAGCTGTACCGTGTGCCCGCCGTGTGCGCCGCGTGCGCCGCGGAGCTGTACCGTGTGCCCGCCGCGTGCGCCGCGGAGCTGTACCGTGTGCCCGCCGCGTGCGCCGCGGAGCTGTACCGTGTGCCCGCCGCGTGCGCCGCAGAGCTGTACCGTGTGCCCGCCGCGTGCGCCGCAGAGCTGTACCGTGTGCCCGCCGTGTGCGCCGCGGAGCTGTACCGTGTGCCCGCCGCGTGCGCCGCAGAGCTGTACCGTGTGCCCGCCGTGTGCGCCGCGTGCGCCGCGGAGCTGTACCGTGTGCCCGCCGCGTGCGCCGCGGAGCTGTACCGTGTGCCCGCCGCGTGCGCCGCGGAGCTGTACCGTGTTCACATTGGCAGACGGACACAGGACCGTCCCCGCGCAGGCGACTCCGTCCAAATGTCGGTGCCGCGTGAAAAAGTTTCAAGAAATATTGAAGAGTGGAGCCCGCGGGCGCCGCCCCGGGGTTCCGTCGACACTTGCGCGCGTTACGACAAACCAACCTTTGTGTTATTCGTTTCGTTGTGGTGCGGCGCGCGTGCGCGGGGGATGCGCCGGATTACCGGCGCGGCCCGCCCCTCTGTTCAGGTCTGTACCTGTACAGCTAATTAGGTGCAGATATTTACAAGTAGACTAGTATTACTGGTGGTAGGTCTTTGTTGCCGGACACCGCCTGGGTAGATACCACCTCAGCGCCTATTTCCGCCGCCAAACAGTACTCTGCAAACGTTACGGTGTTTAAGAGTGAAGGGAATTTTAGCTAGTAAAATTTTTGTGGTAACGAGGCCTAACATCCTGTCCCAAGCCGACAAGTGTAATGTGGTGCAGTGTATATCATACTAACTAGCGCCACGTTGTTACAGGCGAGCGCATTACTTACCAAAGGAAATAAAAAAATAGACTATTTCTGCCTTTAAATAGTAAATGGTGTCCAAACATCGTCGTGATTGTAGTTGAAGGATGCTGTAGCTATTTAAATTAGCGCAATGCAGCGCTCTAATAATGATCGTTTGTAATGCACGTGTCATTGCACATTTCCTCATGCGATTAAAGAGCAACTGCGCCATGTGGAGTACTCGCGTGCAGCTCCATGCAGTGTTCCACTTATAACTACGATTACACGGACATTACGTGATATACAGCAGCACAGGCAACACATGGAGATATCATTAGGCAGTGAGCACAATAATGCTGCTCCTAGCGAGTGGGCCCGCATGGAACTTCCGAGTGTGTTGAACTATCTCGGTGTCATTTCGAATTATCTGCGCGTCCCCAACCTTCCTCCGTCATCGTAGACACCAGTCGTCGTGCAACAGCCGCTGCCGCACGAGACACGCGACATGCAGCGAGCGGTGCGCGGTGCGCGGTGCGCGGTGCGCGGTGCGCGGTGCGCGGTGCGCGGTGCGCGGTGCGCGGTGCGCGGTGCGCGGTGCGCGGTGCGCGGTGTGCGGTGTGCGGTGCACGGTGCCCGCTGCGAGTGCGCCCGCGGCCCTGCCCCTCGCCCCGTGGGCGCCGAAACCTTCAGCCTGAAGCCACAGCATGGACATTATGGCGGAGGACATTTTGATATTTCTCGCCGCCGCTTGCTGCAGTTCGCATAATATTATAACAAATTTTTACCAGCCGCTTTGTTTGTGCAATATGCACGCTCTACTGCTGGTCGTGCAATAATTCTGACAAAACTAACTTGACCTCACTTTGTTTGTCTTAAAACTGCGTAAAAAGTACAAGACGACGTCAGCATCTGGAAACATTGATATTCAATATTGGATAAGTGCGCGCGCGCCGCTCCTGCTGTATACTTGATGGAACCTGAATCTTGCGGTTTTGTTTAATCAATTTGTTACCCCGGGGTCGCGTGCGGGGTGCAGCGGCCGTGGCCGCGGGGCACGGTGTGCACGGTATGCACGGTGTGCGCGCGCGATTCATGACGATGTTAGCGCTGCAAGCCATTCGACTGTTACAGCTTATCTAACATTGGGCGCGTGGATCTGGATCCACGGCCTGTTTATAAAAGTGTACTACATGTGGTGTAGTTGTCTGACGGCGGAGTTTTTTATAGCGTGTGTCTTGTTGGTGGTTGCTCTGGCGAATCTACTCGGTCGTCGAGGGCGGGCGCGGGCCCGTTCCCCGACCACCTTCGCCTGTATCGGAATCTCTGGGCGGTGAGAACCGCCCCCGATCGCGGGTGTACTTAGTGTACGCGGTGTGCGAGTACCTGTGGCGCCGCGTTCTGAAGCGAGCGCGGCGTGATGCGGAGATTCGGAGCGTGTTGGTAGTGTCCGAAGTGTGTGTGGTGACGTGGGTGTTGTCGGTGACTGTGGGTTCATGAGTCGTGGGAGGGACCCCTGGGGATGACGGGATTAGCGCATGCCGTGGTCTGCGCTTATTGGTCTTGGGATTCGAGGACGGCTCGTAGACGGCCGCTTTGGCCACCAGAGGGTTCGGGTGAGTTGACGCCTTGTCGAAATATGATTCGGAGCACTCTCTGAAGTGTTCCGTAATGGTCGGGAGTATGAGGTCGCTGTGGAGGTCCACATTGCGCTGCTACCATTCGGCACCGGTTGCGATGCGGGTGAAGCAGTTTTGAAGAACCTGCAGGGGTTTTAGGCGTGCTTCGGATGAATGGGCGAAGACTACGCTGGCGTAAGACATTATAGGTCTTACGCATACCTTGTAGAGGTGAAGTTTGTGCCTGAGAGAGAGCTTGCTCTTTGTGCACAGCAAGGGGTATAGCTTGCCCAGCACTTGGGCCGCTTTGTTTCTCGCCCCGTGAATGTGGGCGATGAAGTTGAGCCTGGCGTCGAGCGTCACGCCGAGGTATTTGACCGAGTCCCTCCATGGGATGGCCTAGCCGAAGAGCAAGATTTGGCCTCGTTTATGGCCTTTTAGGACCGATTTCCACTGGAGGGTTGAGGACTTACGATGAGTGAAGTGGATGGCTTCACTTTTATCCGGGTTTACGTCGATTCGCCACTTCCGGAACCACTCGCCTAGACGAATGGTCGCCTTCTGTAAGCGACTCGTTATAATACCCGGAGCTCTGCCCGAGTGGTAGAGAGCGGTGTCATCTGCGAAAAGAGCGAGGCTGACGTATCGGTCCTTGGGAATGTCGCTCGTGTAGAGCGAGAAGAGTAGCGGGGAGAGGCAGGAGCCTTGGGGGACGCCGGCTCGGATCGGCCGGATCGAGGAGAGAGCGTGCTCGGGCGGAAGCGGAAGGAGCGGTTCGAGAGGTAGGCTCGAACGATGGTGACGAGGCGGTCTGGCACTTTGTGAGCGTAAAGCTTGTATAGCAAGCCCTCGTGCCAGACTTTGTCGAACGCCTTCGCGACGTCGAATAGGACGGCGCAGGTGTCGATCGGACGCTTGTGCTCGAAGCCGGCCAAGATGTGTTCCGTCAGTCTGTGGACTTGTTGAACGCAAGAGTGGCTATTTCTGAACCCGAACTGTTCGTCGGGGAGGAGCTTGTTTTCGGTGGTGAAGTGGCGGAGACGCTCTAATATGATGCGCTCGTAGACTTTGCCTAGGGTGTTTAATAGGCTGATCGGGCGATAGCTGTCGGGTAGGTTTCTCGGCTTTCCCGGCTTCGGAATACCTATCACTACGGCCTCTTTCCAAGCGTCTGGGAAGGAGCAGTCGGCTAATAAGGCGTTAAATATGGCCACTAGCAGGCCGATGATCGGGGGCGGAAGACTTTTCACCACTCTGTTGGGGATGTTGTCGGGGCCAGGGGCCGATTTGGATTTCAGCCTCTTGATGATGTCAACGAACTCACCGGGGGAAACCGGTTTAAGGGGGGGACCTTCTGGTGGGAGGGTTGCTCTACGGCGCACCTCGTCCTCGACCAATTTGAGGTGAGCGGGGTCCACTGGTGTGGTTGAGGGAGTGCACTGGCTCTCTAGACTGTCGGCAAGACACTCGGCTTTATCGGCATCCTCCAACGCAAGGGAGGAACCGTTGCTCGTTACGAGGGGAGGCATACGGGCCATATTTTCCGTTTTGCGACTGCGGGCCAGACGCCAGAACGTGGCGTCCGAAGGCTCCAAGTCGCAAAGCAGATTATCCCATCTGTCAGATCTGAGTTCGGATATGCGCTCTTTTACTAGCCTTTGAAGGCGGCGCAATTTTATCCTACTCTCCTCGGATCTATATCGAGAGTATAGTCTCAAGGCGGCGTTTTTCGTTCTGATCAGCCGTCTAAGGTCGGCCGGGAGGGACCCGAGTAGGTAATCCGATTCGGGAACCGTCCTCGACGATTCCTCTACGGCTGTGGCGATGTGGTGGGATAACGAGTCGATCGCTCGGTTTGCAGTTTCGAGCGAGTCGAACGTGCTGGGGATTCCGTCTAGGTGCTGGGGTTCCGCGGCCTTGAGTTTGACATCGAGGCTGCGCCACTTGACGATGGTTTTGGTCAGAGGGACCTCACCAGCGGGCCGGCCCAGCTTCATAAGAACCGGGCGATGGTCGGATCTGAGATCGTCGATGGTCTCGATCGAATGCAGTGGGATGGTGACGTTGTTGAACAACGCAATATCCAAAGTGGACGGGTTGTGAGATCCGTTAGGCGGGAATCTCGTCGGGGTTGGCGGGGCTACAATGTTAAAATTGAGCTTACCCGCAAGTTTATATAAAATTAACCCGTTTGGGTTGGAGTTGTGCGTGTCCCAGATGCTATGCCTGCTGTTTAAATCGCCAGCGAGGATAACAGACTGGCCTAGGTCGAGAAGGGTTCTTATGTCTGTTCCCCGCACCGCTTTGGAGGGGGATAGATAGACGGATGCGATGACAATCGGTTGATGACCGGTGAGGGAGATTTTGCACGCCGAGACTTCTATGTTGGCGAGGGGTGGACTATCAAGCGGTATGCAGTGCAGGGACCGTTTGAAATAGATTAGGGTGCCGCCTTTTGGGCCGGTCAACCTATCGTGGCGGATGATATGGTAGTTCGCGATTTTCGGGTCGCGATTAAAAGGTTTGAGGAATGTTTCCTGAATGAGCATGACGTCTACGTCGTGGTTCCTGAGAAATAGGCATATTTCCACGTGCACGGTGTGCACGGTGGACCTGCAGCTTTTAGTTATTGTTCACAGCTCTCCCGCGACCACGAGCGCGATAAATGGATTACGTAATAATATCATTAGATATTGTTAGCGTAAATGTCGATAATCTTTTTGTTTGTTTACTTTCGCATACTAGATGTTAAAGGATCCCTGGTGTGCATCGCGTGCGCGGAGCCGGTGTATACTAAACCTTTAGGAAGGTGTCGAGCGAGAGTGGCACTATGAGGCCGGCTCCCGCCCACCGCGACTCGTACACCGAGTCCCCCAAGCGCGGACTCTGTGTGCCGCGACCAGCTCCCAGTTAGTACTCCAACAGAACGAACGCGAGCAACCGCCTACGTTAATAAGGATGGAACGTACCTCCTCGGTCAGCATGCTCCCGTAATAGCAATGGAGGAACGGCTGGGTGAGGATGCAGCTGATGAACAGCGCCATGGACGCGAACTCGACGCTTAGCACTGCGAGCTGCAAAGTAACGTGTCGCTGCTGTATTTGTTTCCGAACGAGTTGGGTTTATGTGTAAGGGTGGGTGGTGGTGGGGTTTAGCAGAATACGTACTCTGACGAGCTTGTAGGCGGCCATGCAAAGGATCCAGCCTCCGATGCGGAACTGTACCAATATGGCGTTGCCGAATATGTCCTGCACGAGCCAAGCCGTGCTGTAAGCAAATCGTTTAAAACAGTTTGAAAATTTTAATTTTTTTTATTTCAATGGAATTTCCCCACAAATTTTTTGATAGTGCTCCCAACATTCAGCACCACCTGGTGTCTCTGCCCCGTCTCCCTGCTCATCGCGAACGCGATCTCCCATAAGTTTTCTAAGTTCAGTCTAAAACTTATACAACACTTGCATGATCACCATCGTTGTCAGTGCACCGCGTGGCCCGCCCCGCGTGACCATTGTATGGTCAAGATCAAGATGAATGCTGCGAGTAAAGACACTGTAACAGGAAGTGCTATCGCACCAACTAAATAGAGAATTTAAGATATTTCTTTTTATTTTTTAATCTGCTTCTTTTGTAATGATTGTCGGTGCAAGAGAAAAACCTCGGATACCGCTGCTCCTAAAGCAGTACCTTAGTATTTTTAGGTGCGTCTTGCTCTGGTACAGGACGGTTGCTATGAAGGCGTCCATCGTGGTGTTGGCGACGCTCACCAACGTGGTCACGTAGTACGAACCTGCGCCCACAGCGTTAGTGTGGGCCGCACAGCTTCCGGTGGCGAGCCTCACCATAAGTTCCCAGGAAACCTCCGGAAGGCTGAGGCTGTGATGGATCACGCAACCAACTCTCGTCGAAATTTATCGCGTGGAGCTACTTTTCACATACCTTTAGTCTACTTATTATTATAAATAATCAATTTAATGACAAACTGTAGGAGCAGCGGGGCACCCTGATCGTGACCTCACCGCGGCTGATAGCTGGACGTTGGTGTTCCACCTTGAGTAGGTTAATGTTCCACTGAGGTGTGGCATCTTGTAGTACCACAAAACACATACGCCCGTTTCTATACACGTATTATACAGTGTGTCACATCCGTTAATGTTCGTATGCAACAACAGTTCCCTTAGTTTGTCCACGTTTATGTTTGTGGCTACAATAAACGGTTTATGTACCTATCTACCTGTTAATGCTTTTCTTGAGAAGGCGACAGTAATGATTTTCTCATTTCATTCAATATCTCTCATTGTTCTATTATACTGATACGGCGATCCGCGAGGTGTCGAGTCCGGTCCACAGCGGGATCTCGACAAGACGCGCGTGCGCGTGCGCCGGGAACACGGCCCACAACGTGCACGTCAGCATCGCGCAGCCCACGCACGCACGCCGCAGCCGCACGCGCCGCCTGCAGCCGCCTGCAGCCGGCAGCGGCTCTGTCTCCGCGCCTGTATAAACTGAATCCACGGTTCCATAAACGCAGCGCATACTAACCACTAAATATTTCCTTCCTTAAAAAAACAAGGAAACGAGAAATTTATGTTACGTTATATGTAACGAGGTCGCCGTCGCGCTGGTCGCGCAACTTTCTATTCCTGGCACACCGTCTTACCATCTAAACTCCTAACCAGAGCTTCAATTCTGTCGGCGTCGACGTGAAAAACTATTCGCTTTGCGATGGACGTCACGTGACACAGCAGCAGAATATTGACCCGCGACAGTTTCACCATGTCGCCTCGTTCCTGCGGTAGGAGCTCGTTAGGCACACGGGCTCGAACGGCAAATATGTATTTACAATGTGTATATGTCATACCAGGTAGGCGGAAGCACACTCCTGTAGCAGGTAGCAGGTGATGACAGCAAAAATGTAGGCGCGGTATAGGACTTGGGGGCGGTGCGCGCGCTCCGAGCACCCCACCCGACAGTACCCGGCGCAGCGCAGCACGCGCACGCAGCCGCGCATGCAGCTGCCCGCTGAACTGCGCGCCACCACACAGCTACAGCTTATCCTCGTCGCTAACTACGTGCTATTAATGTCGATGATCTATTTTCAAGCGTGTAAACGCCGCTCCGTACGTTCCGGCGCATTTAACCCCGCTGCAGGGGTGGCGCGGCAGATAGAAATAAACGCCGCGGCGTGAACGCAAACGAGGGTTGCGACATGTAGCACTTACTCATGCATCTGATGGTCACGTCGATTTCTGATAACGGTACGCGTGCACCCGCACCCGCGTGCTCTGTGATGTAACGGAGCCATGTCGGACACATCACGCAATAATGACTTAGTTACATGTCCTAAGACTAACCACTAATGGGGACTCTCGCTGGGTAAACTAATTGCCGGGTGCGTGACGTTTGCGTAACAATTCAGGGTATCGGTCTTTGCTCTCTGAGAGAAGTAATTTTAGAGTGTTCGGGTCTATCGATAGGCAGTCTCATTCGGCTAAATCCAGGACAATCTCATTCTAAATCAGTTCCTAAAACATTTTGATATAAATGACCTGTTTTACCGCGTCACTCGAGACCAGTACCGAAGGAAACTAAACTATTTCCAATGTTTATGCGAAATTTGCATCTCTGATGATAGATGGACACAAGATATGATGTATAAAATTTGTAGTAAAAAGAGATAAAATTAAAAATTAAGTTAATAAACTACATAAACTGCTAACAGTGAAAACTAACAATAAACAAACATGAACGATGTAACAAACATAATAATGAACCATACGTAAATACAACAAACCAAATCAAACAACTACAATTATGATTTTTCATTGAGGTGTTCAGGGCATGCGCGCGAGCTGTTGCTCGATAAGTCCAGCTCCGCCAACTTGTTGGCGTACGTATTATATTGTTTAGCTGTGCATGTGATAAACAAATAATTTAGATTTATTTCTAAAAGAAATAAAACAAACTTTTTCAATATTTCAATATATTAAATATTTTATTGGTGCGCAAGTAAAGCGCTTAAAAAAACTCAAATATTTTAATACCAATGTTCCACCACTGGTATTAAAAAATATATGTACCCGCCGCCAAACCTTTATTATACTATTTCTTGCTGGCAATATTGCTCGGGACTTCCCCGGAGTTTGCTGTTTAGCTCGGTAAAAGCGAGCTCCGGCTTGGCGGCGCGTCGGTTTCGCATAGGCACGAGTCAATTTTTTTTTTTATTGATTAACGTGGGGGAAATGCTTGCGCATACCCGTTCTCGAGGGGCAAGAACAGGTAATGACGGACTTGCACCGACTAAAATCCCCACGATGTTCCTCTTTGTCGCCTGATGGCAGGGTTACGGGGACGCTTTCGCACCATCCGCGATCCCATCGGCATTGGCCACTTACGCCGCCCCACATCGGGAGGAAGGGAGGGTAGAACTCTTCTTTTCCACCTCCGTAGGAGCACTCCGGAACATACAGCGCGCCCCCACCGCGGCCTCCTGCAATCGTGCGGCCGACGGATTCCTCCGAACCCGTCGCCAAGAGGCCATGGGATCCCAGAAAGAAAACTCCCGACTCCCTGCGGCAGATCCGATATTGGGCCCGCCAGCACCCGTTATACGGCCGCGGGGGATAGGGAGAACGGCGCATCGAAATACCGAAACTCCTCATCCTCGCGACCCCACCGCCGCCGCATCGCCGGTGCGCCAAGGTTAGTAGTAAGGTACTCCCTCCACGACTCCACCTCGGCGGCAAAAGGCAGCATAAAGCCCCTGCAGCCCACCGGCCGCATCCGTGGTGAGCTCCAGTTCACAACAGTCGTACTTGCAAGACTCGATACCAGGTCAATCCGGCATAAGGAATTTAAAAACCAGGTATTAAAATAAGTTTCAGCTTTCTTCGAAAATGAAAATTTAACTTAAACTTAAACTTAAACTTTAACTGGAACTTGACAATAAACTTAAACGTTAACTGGAACTAAAACTTGAATTTTAACCTTAAATATAACTTGAACTTAAATTTGAACTTGAAATTTAACTTTAACTTCAACTTGAACTTAAACTTTTATTTGCACTTGACAATAAACTTAAACGTCAACTTGAAATTTAACTTAAACATGAACTAGACTTAAACTTGAACTTGAAATATAATTTAAACATGAACTTTAACTTTAACTTAAAATTGAACTTAAACTTGAACATCAACTTAAACTTCAACTTAAGCTTAAACTTTAACTTCAACTTCAACTTAAACTTTAAGTTTAACTTTAACTTTAACTTCAACTTCAACTTCAACTTCAACTTCAACTTCAACTTCAACTTCAAATTCAACTTCAACTTCAAATTCAACTTTAACTTCAACTTCAACTCCAACTTTAACTTGAACTTAAACTTTAACTTTAACTTAAATTCAATTTCAGCTTAAACTTTAACTTTAACTTAAATTTCAGCTTAAACTTAAACTTTAACTTTGACTTAAACTTAAACTAACTTAAACTTAAACTTAACTTGAACTTGAACTTGAACTTCAACTTCAACTTCAAATTCAACTTCAACTTCAACTTCAACTTCAACTCCAACTTTAACTTTAACTTGAACTTGAACTTTAACTTGAAGTTAAACTTAAACTTTAACTTTAATTTCAATTTCAGCTTAAAATTAAACTTTAACTTCAATTTCAGCTTAAACTTAAACTTTAACTGAAACTTTAACTTTAACTTCAACTTCAACTTAAACTTAAACTTAAACTTAAACTTTAACTTGAACTTAAACTTTAACTTCAATTTCAGCTTAAACTTTGACTTTAACTTAAACTAACTTAAACTTAAACTTAACTTGAACTTCAACTTCAACTTCAACTACAACTTCAACTTCAACTTCAAATTCAACTTCAACTTCAAATTCAACTTTAACTTCAACTTCAACTCCAACTTTAACTTTAACTTGAACTTGAACTTTAACATCAACTTCAATATTAACTTTAAATTAAACTTGAAGTTAAACTTGAACTTGAATTTTAACTTGAACTTTAACTGTAACTTCTACTTTAACTGTAATCATTGATCATCGAACTTCAACATCAACTCGAACTTCATTCGATCATTGAACATTCTTGACCATTGAACTTCAATTCGAATCCATACAATCGAACTCGAACCATCGAGTGCATCATGATTCATTCGATCATCGATCGAGTCGATCATCGATCATCGAGTCGCATTCGATTCAATCGAATCGATTCGAATCCAATCGAATCCATCGAATCCATTCGAGTCCATTCGAATCCATATCGAATCCATATCGATCGATCGATCATCGATCGATCGATCAATCGATCGAATCGAATCGATCGAATGGATCGATCGAATGGAATCGAATGGTGATCGAATGGAATCGATCGAATGGAATCGAATGGAATCGAATGGAATCGTCGAATGGAATCGAATGGAATCGAATGGAATCGAATGGAATCGTCGAATGGAATCGAATGGAATCGAATGGAATCGAATGGAATCGAATCGAATGGAATCGAATGGAATCGAATGGAATCGTCGAATGGTGATCGAATGGAATCGAATGGAATCGAATGGAATCGAATGGAATCGAATGGAATCGAATGGAATCGATCGAATGGTGATCGAATGGAATCGAATGGAATCGTCGAATGGAATCGAATGGTCATGATCGAATGGAATCGAATGGAATCGAATGGAATCGATCGAATCGATCGATCATCGAATCATCATCATCATCATCATCATCATCATCATCATCATCATCATCATCATC